>JAUMHM010004988.1:0-27159 GCA_032362435.1 Melikaiella ostensackeni
AAGACGTCGACCGTCTCGCCGATCCGTCATCGTGTTTCCATCCAAATTATCTGCAGCACCCCGAACTCTAGGGTTGTTGGCACTGCTTGCCGACCCATTGTCGGGTGCTCTGCGCGTTCGATCATTTTGAACCGCATTCGAAATCAGAAAGGAAAGTTAAACTACCATTTGCTATTAATTCAAAAATATTTATAGCGTCCACCTGTAAGGAAAATGAAAGGAAGCAATTGTCCAATCAAATCGTGCGAATAAATTTTCCAGCGATCAATACCTATAAACCAGCAGACAAACAGTAGTCAGCAAGTTAAAGCTCTTAGAGTTAGTTTTTGGATAAACATGGTTCAAAGTCTTTGGTGTTACAAGTATAGGGAATCAGTTTACCCTGACTGTCTTTTAATTCGAACACGGTTCGCGACAAAATTTTTGAGAATGTGAAAATCTCATTTTGGTATTCAGGTACCAATGAAGCTGTTACTTCTTTTTCCCTAGAAGACAAAGTGCGGTCTTTCTGAAGGATGTTATTGCCTAGCTGATAAGTACGCGATCTAGTTCACAAGTTATAGTGATGTGCCTGCCTACCTTGTGCCGCGTCTAGGTGAAGTTTCATCAGGTCATGGAGCGCATCCAGCTTTTTGATTCTTCCCATCCAGGCATCGACTTTCCCAGATGAAAAGACCGTTTCCTCTTCTGACTCGACCTGCTTGTGGAGTGTGCCTAAAGATAGAGGGTCGAGGCCGAAGTTCAGGAAGGCCGGTGAGTTCTTTAGAGAAGTATGATATGCGGAGTTGTACGCGAAACGGAAATAATTTGAATACACATCCCATTTTTGTTGCGTATCTTCAAGACATGAGCGTGGCATGGTTTTCAAGGCCCTGTTAACCTTTCCTACCGGATTTGCCTGCGAATGTTATTTCGGCGTCTTACTCCAGCGAACTTTGTACTTTGCGCATAAATCATCAACTATTTTATTGCAGAATTCGGTTCTATTATCAGTAAACGAAAATCGCGGGGTTTCCCAACGACTTTATTAGGCGTCATAAAAGGCTTTGGTTATCGTGGAACCCGTCGCTTATGTAAGTGGAATTATTTCTATCCACTGAGTGAAGAAATCTTCAAACACTAGTATATACTTATGTTGGGCTGAGAAAAGAGTATACGGGCCCATAATGTCGGCTCCTACTATATACCAGGGTTGCACAACAACGTGATGTCCCATTTCGCTAGGTGTTTTAGCCTGTACTCTCTTATATTTCTGGAAGCTATTACAACACCTAACGAACTTCATGTCATCATGATAGAACCCGGGCTAGAAATAATAAATAAAATAAATAATAATATAAAATAATTCAGTGGTATGTCTTTTCTACTCCCATATGTCCTCAATGAGAGTTATTATGGACCTCATCTGAGGCGGCTTGCCGTAGTTCTTTGGTTAATACTAGTTTCCATGCGTTCAAATTAGAGAATACAGAGTCGACTAACTCGCGAGGGCAGTGGTGGTAGAAACGACCGCCTTCAATTTTCCATTTTGGAAAAGCGTGTGGGTATTGCTCGGCGTCGCGATTTACTAGGTACCCCAGGTAACGAATTTCATTCCGAAAGAACAGACATTTCGCGGGATCAATGGTAAGGTCCGCGGCAGCCACTCTCTCCAAGACCACTGTGAGCCATTTGATGTGCTTTTCGAAAGTCCTACTGACAATGATAACATCGTCGAGATGAGCGAACGCATAAGATTCCAATGCCGCGCCTATAATGCGATCTATCAGTCGCTGAAAGGTCGCGGGTAAATTATTTGAGCCGAAGAACATTCTGGTATAATGAAATTGACCGTGACCTGGAACGGAGACAGCGGTAATTTCCTTACTTTTCTTCTCTAAAAGAACTTGATGGAAAACGATTTTAGGTCTAGTGTAGAGATATACTTAGCTTCCGTAAGCCTGTCCAAAATATTACCCACTGACGGTAGTGGGTATGCATCTTTTTTAGAACATTTATTAACGGTTGGTGTGGAGAGAAAGTTTATTACCGCAGGGTGTCGTATGGCGTCGTCGTAGACCATCTGCAATGCATTGGTACCACCATCTACTATTAATTTAAAGATCTTAATAGCATCCATACCTAACACACATTGGTACTTAAAATTGTTTATTGCCCTCAACACTACCTGTTTTTCTACGGTGTCAAGTTTAGCCAGAACGACTACTCTCCCTAATACAGTCTCCTGTGTTACATTAGGAAACATAATCGCTTTTATCCGCGATGGTTTGATTTTAGCGCCTCATTGTTTGACAGCCCCAATTCCACGGTTCCCTAGGATCGATTTTCCAGAACCGGAATTGACCAAGGCCTCCAGCTCTGTGTTACCTATTATCAATTTAGCGAAGTAGCACTCTCCGATTTCGGTGTATACTAACGCATGACACGCATTTTCCGAATCCGAGTCGGAATCTTCAAGAGTTAATTTAGATGCGACCGGTTTACAGAGAGCCTCTTACCCAAGAACGTATATAATAAGCACAGGAAACTTGAGTGGAGGGGGTAGCACGAGAGACGGCGGCTGGCTCGGAGAGCACATCGTTGCGTAGTTTCGTACTGAGCATTAGGCCGTCTCTTCTTCTCTGCAAGCGAGAAACAGTCAAGCACGTGCATTGGAGATTGGAGTTTCCTTGTTGCTTACACTTTGGTGTTTAGATTTTCGTCAACATTCTACGTCGCGTTTTTAATGTATTTTTCATGCGAGAAATGGGAAATAATTGAAAAAAATGGCGCGAGTGTGTTATGTCGTGCAATGCGGCACCAAATCGGGCGGCCAGGAGAAATGTACAAGTTCATTTAAAATCAATAAGGGCTTGAATGAGCTCCCACGGTCAGTCGTTGAACTGCCGATCCAAGCCCAGGCGTGAACAACCATGCCGAAAGCTGAATAGCACGTGTGATGTGTCTCTAACGGTGTCTCTGGGATACCAGGCGACCTCCTAGAATATCAGCCTTACCTTTGCATGCGAGGCTCTGAAAGGGTGGACGAACCCTTTCCCTAGCTTCTCGTGGGAACAACTGTGATAGCACCAAACCCAGTTGTGAATGCGGTTCAAAATGATCGAACGCGCAGAGCACCCGACAATGGCTCGGCAAACAGTGCCGATTACCCTAGAGTTCGGGGGGCTGCAAATAATTTGGATGGAAACACGATGACGGATCGGCGAAACGGTCGACATCTTGAGTGGACGGATCGACTCAAGGATGACTTGCTGAATTGCTACGATGTCAGCATTATACTTGCTCCCAAAGGTTACATAGCGCCTGCACAATCTGTCGTGCCAGAAACACCCAGAGCTTCCACACGTTTCAGAACATAGGTTGCGAAACCGCGCGGACAACCTCTTGCAAACAGGATATGTACGCGGAATACTTCTTCAATCGCTACAAGAACAATCCGCAGACGAAGAAGTGGTTGCGACATTAGGACCAACCGCGGAAATCAGGCATCCCCCGAGAGATGATGGCGATTTCAGGACGAGGAGAAACATCAACATCCAAGTTTCTCGTAAGCCCCAATATATGGCTGAAATGGATGACGCTCTCTGTGAGGATCTCTCGGAGGAAACCGACCTCTGGACCATAACTTGTTCAGTTTATGATGCGGCGAAAGCTTTGACCGTTTTAAATCGAAGGGTTAAGCCGACGATATATCAAAAGACAAAAAGGCGCTTGCATCAACTGAACAGGGAAATTGTCTGGGCTAGACAGAACGCGTCCCGTACTCAGTGTATGATTGACTACATAACATCTGGTAAGCCTTTTACGGTAAAGGTCCAAAAGTTCGCTAACGAACTGAGGATCCACCATCGCACATTGAACAAGTCAATGCTGCTGACTATCAAGCAGCACATTGTTGACGAAATACAGTTGTTATCTGACGCTAGAAGGGCAATATAGAAGGGGGAGGGATCGGTCAGGGAGAATCAACAGTTTCTCGCTGACCCAACGCGCCTCTTCAGCGATTCTCCGGTTTCTGTCAATAATCCGCCTATGTCCGAGGAGTTAGAGACATTTTGGAGAGAAATTTACGAAGATCAACACCCATTGCATGAAGACACTGGGAACATCATGCGTTTCAAGGAGCTGTGCGACAACCTCATAACGTCCGAGGAACAATATCCAACAATCACTGCCGAAAAGGTGAAGAAAGCTCTGAGGGGCACGAAGAACTTCTCCGCTGCCGGACCGGATGGCATCAAGAACTCCTGGTGGAAGAAGTTTACTTCTTCACCAGAATCTATCACCAACATCTGGTCCTGATCGTCACCTCATATTTGAAGTCGGAGACGCCCATCCCGCAGTGGTTGGTGTTAGGACGCACTGTACTCCTACAGAAAAAGGCGACTTGTCCAACCCAAGGAACTACAGGCGAATAACTTGTTTGAACACGCAGTATAAGATTTTGACAGCTTTTCTGAAGATAGGATTGTTCGGACAATTGGACCTGTGTGGAGAGAGATCTACGAACAACGTGGATCAAAAAGAGGCATAGTAGGCGGTCGGAAAAACCTGCTAATCGACAGAAGCGTCTGCGAAGACGCTGCAGCCTACAATCGCAACCTGTTGATGGCCTGAATTGATTACCAGAAAACTTCCGATTCATCCTTCCATAGACTTATCACCCATCTGTTGGAAAGCTTGAAGGTTCATCCACACATAGTGGGAGCCACGGAGCAGGAGGCCGAGACCCTTGGCCTGGATCTCAATATCAGAAGTGAGGAAAGTGCATTATTCCATCTAGATGCCTTACTTCTAAAAGCCCGAGTAAAGAAAGCAGAGATGAACAAATTCCTTAGACAGCTCCACGACAAGAAAATGCACGGAAACTTGCACAGAAATGTAAAAAATCAGTCCTTGTCGATGGAGTTAGGGTTTGCTTTCCTTAGATCATCCGGACTTAATTCAGGCACAGAGGGTTTTATTTTCTCGTGTTAGGACGGTGTCATTCCCACCTTGGTATACCGTAGCCGCATCTTACGTGAAGAAGTTCCCAGCGACAGGTGCAGAGCGTGTCATGCACATTCTGAGCACCTACGAGACATACTTTCCGGGTGTCCCACTCACGTAGGAACGCTGTTTCTCGACAGGCACAATGCGGCCTCAAGAGTGCTTTATTACCATCTTTGTCGCTGTTATGGTGCTAATGGCGACCCTGCTCTGCCGAATGCTCCCAGAGACGTAGAGTCAGAACAAGTTGTGCAAAATTCACTGGAACTTCGACTTCAAGCTAAAAGTGCACACTCGAAGCCTGACATCGTACTCCTTGACAAAGAGAAGCGAACGATGTTGGTGATCAAATTCTCGGCTCCGGACCTTGTCATCGGTGTCTTAGAGGTGCGAATCCATCGCTGGGTCGTAACCATATGGTCACCCGTCTCACGGTTCTGAGGCGTGGCTATAGGTGTGATTTACCGCGGTTCTGCTAAGAGCTAGTGTCATTATCATGGATGTCAATCGCTCTCAGGAGGACCCTGCGGTGATTGTTTGACCAATTTTTCTTTACATATATACAGGTATATATATATTGTAACCTGCGGGTTACATAGAAATCCTGTTTTTAGGCAACATCGCGAGCTGGTGAGCAATACACTCGATATGTTGCCGAGAAATGGGGCAATGTAAAACATGCAGACGAGTAGGTCCCCTCTAAACGCGAAAGCGTGAGTAGTGGGAGTGAGGATGGGAGAAAATCTGAGAAACACCCAGTCGCTCTCAAAATTCGCCAGTTACGAACTTCCCGCCTAAGGGCAAGGATCGTAAAGGAGAGCTCTCGGAACAGGACGGAGTAACGTCCGTATCTGCTCTGAGAATATCCGTGGGTGGAGATACTTGGCAATAACTCATAATTATTTCTGTTTCATTTAACTATCTTCCAAAAAGACTTGAATTACTTCTCGAGCAGGCTAGGGTGCACCCTACAACCTGGTCCACAGGAGAATTCTGTCGATATCGATTTTTGCAATTAGCGTGCAGTGACTAACGCCTATTTCGAATGCGATTGTGATTATTCGCCTTATGAGGCTATTGAATTGAAGAGTTATAATCTTGAGCCTCCGAGCGATCCGAAATCGATGCGATTCCCAACTGAATATTTTATTCTGTGATTTTAATGATTATTTTCCGATTTCGTGCTTTATTGTGTTTGACAAGAGTGTATCTCCGAAATAGTGAGTGCTGTGAGTAGAAATATTTTTGAATGGTACATTTTCCAGCAGAGCGAAGTTGCACTTCGTACCCCGGTCCACAAAATTGCCAACAAAAATAACATTGAAGTTAGGAAGCCTTCATATTTACAAGTGGACCAGAGTCTACTCTGTCATCCTGTTGCTAAAATATGAGGAACTAATTTCAATAGGGATTTTGACAATTATTTGAGTAATCACTCACTATTTCGTGTCTGCAGATAGGAGTTGAATAAAATAAAAGGGAATAATTTTTCTAAAGTGACAGATGACTGTTATCGTTGTGATTTAAAATAAAGAACATCTTTGTATGAGCGCATCCCCGAGTAGGCCAAAGTCCACTTCGTTACCTGGTCCACGGAGTAGCTTTTGAAAAATAAATAACAAAATCTAGACCGACTTATTTACAAGCGGACCAGAATCTACTCTGCAATCCGGTCGCAAAAATAAGAAGTAGAGATTCTGTTGATTCAAAGAAAGTAAAAGGTCTACTGGTGGAGCCTTCATTCACGACGATAATTCAGTCACTAATAAATTTTGTTTGAATGGATAACATAATGATCGATTCAGGTGCACAATAGAATATTAGGCGCACGTGCCATTTTGTGAATAGCTAGGGGCAATATTATGATTCCCAATACTAGGATTTAACTCCAAGACCCTTGTCCTGCAATAAAACTATTGCCAGCTGTGCCGTTTCTGTCACCGGCCCAGCCAGGTAATAAAAGGAGGCAATGACTCCCTTTGTCAGTCCAACCGCAGCGTTGACTTCCATCATAAAAGATAATTAGGAGATTACCTTTGCATACAGGTGTTCCTTTAACCAGAGGGTGTTAAACCTGGTTCATATTAGACCCCTTTTTGATCTTTAAGAACGGAACGTTCCTTTGTAAAACCTCGCTTGTACTTAGCTTGAATAAACTCATTGTGGATAACAGACTTGAATATATTGAAGATTTAAATGTAAGATATTTTATTTTCATACGGTGTCGTATGACTTATTTCAATTAAACTGTAATGTAATTGAGAATAGGGATAGGACATGCTGTTTGATAGATAGATTAGAAATTCTCACCGTGAGAATCATTGTATGAATAAATCGAATTTAAATATCGCCTGTTAATTATTCGGTAATCTAAAATCTCTCTCTCTCTCTCTCTCTCTCTCTTATAAATTGTGCCAATGTTATATTTCTGACTGAGCAGCGATTTCAATCTTTATTTTTCCAATGGACTCTAACACGAAAATGCTCTACTGATTGCTAAGTGAGGCTCGCTCGCGAAATAAAAAGGCCTAGTGCCCTGTCTCGTTCAGAGACCCAGTCCTCAGTCGCGTAGCGGGGTGCGGGGATCTTTCTCCCGTCTATGGCAGTGAGGTTCACCTCAACTCCTAGACTGAAGATTTTTCCTTGCGTGGAAGCTCCCAGTGCTAGAAGAAACCAGGTTCTCTCCTAGCCCTTGAAGTTCGTAAGGGCGAGCTAACTGTAGTGCCCAGAGAAGAGGATCTAGTGCCTCAACCTTGACACTTGGCATTAGCCCTGGTGCTACACGACTGATCACCAGCCGCCGACGACTCTCTTGAGGAGCTCGCGTTCGGCCTTTTTATCTGCCCTCCGCGAGTCCCCTACTCGAGTTCCACCGATGGTGGGTAGAACTCCGTCGCGTTGCGCCATGTACCAACTCCTGTGCACTAGCTTACTCGCAGACTAAAACACACTGGTCTCGCGGGTTACAGTTTTTCAGGGGAATTTTTGTAACAAACACGTTACAATATATATTTAATTCATCCCAGAAATAGTGTTTTATTTTTTGTGTTCAAACACATTTTTGAGACGTTTTTCAGCTTATTTATCGTTTAATTAAATAATCTTCAGACTGCAGAGTACTAAAAAAGGTTTTGAAGCACCCTGCAAAAATAGTGTGAATTTCAATTTTCTCTTAATTTTTCAATAACTTCCATAATAATCAATATTTCCCAATGTCCTTCAGCTTATTTTAAAACTATTTTCCCACAGTATCTCAGCAGTACATGAGCATGAATCCAAAAAAATTTCCTATCGCAATGCAAGAACTTGAAGTTTTAACAAAAAAGTTGGAAAAATTTAAAAACATCTTATCTGTAGGACCAAGAACATTAAAAAATATTGATTATTACGGAAGTTATTGAAAATTTAAGAAAACAATGAAATTGACACTATTTTTGCAATATCTCCTCAAAATGTAGACAAATCGGTTCCATCCTGGGCTCACTTTATATATAATTTTGAGAAGATTTGACCCTTCATAGAGAAAATTTTTTAGCTCTCGCGTAATTGAAATTAAGAGAACCTAATCAGTCATCAAAAAGCGATGGCCGGAATCTTTTGCACAGCAGTGTATATTGAGTAGGAACTCTATTTTAACTACACCCAATTACCTTTTAATGCCAAGTGCGATAGAAATTCTAAATATTTTGACATCAAAAATAAACTGTATAAGAATATTCTATAAATTTTCGGGAAATGTTTAGAAATCTTTAAATTGAATTTTGGGTAATGTATGTTAAGTTACCATAAATTAACTTTAAAATTACCATAATTTACCGAGAAATTCCATGAATTTCCGGAAATTTATGGAAATTTTTTTATCGAATTTTGGGTGATTCAGGATAAGTTAACATAAATTTCCTGTAAAATTACTGTAAATTATCAAAAATTTCCATAAATTTCCGAAAGTTTTGGAGAAATTTTAAACTAAATTTTAGATTATTCACGATTTTACTATAAACTTCCGATAAAATTACCGTTATATCACCAACGATATTTTCATTAATTTCCGGTGATTTTGAAATTAAACTCTTGGTCATTCATAGTAAGTTACCGTAAATTGCCAGATCTTTGCTCTCAACTCACCCCCTCTCTCTTGAACTTCTCTGCGATCATGATTCCCTCATTCACTATCTAATATGGGCTGAAATCATGCCTGTATTACCAAAAATGTCTAAAATCATCAATTTGTTATAAAAAATATCGTAAGCACCAAGGGGGACAGGAACTTTTTCCGACTCGTATATGTTTTTAGAACTCGTCGGAAAAGTCTCTCTTTTCCCCCTAGATGCATAATATACTATACTGAAACCCTCATTTAACCGGCCCTCATATACCGCGTTCCTAGAATTCCGTCGGCTCGTATCCATGGATGAGGGGTCCAAGAGTCCGAGAGAGAGGATTACCGCCGGCTCGCATTCTTTGATACAGGGGTCCAAGGGCCCGAGAGAAAGCCGCCTGAGCTCAGCGGAGTTCAGCAGTTCCTCCTGACTGTTTACATCATACAATTCTTGGAACGGAGTGGCGGTCATCTGTGGCCATATCCAAAACCGTCGCTAATTGGAGGTTCCAGTGTATTAGATTTGAAGGTGCTTATCAATTTTTGAAAATCTGTCCCTGTGCTTTAATGTTTGTTTGATTATCCTAATATTTTCCTACAGAACTTGAAAAAAGTATCCTTGGGAAATTTCATTTTCACATCAGTACATATTTTTTGAATAACTTTTTAATTTATTTGAGTTTATTAAATGTTTGTTTAGTTGTTTTTAGCGTATCAAGAATGTATCTCTATTACAAAATGATTTTTGATCTTGTAAGTAGTTCAAATTTTAGCACATTTTTGGCGATGTCCCGTAAGCGAAGGTCATTCTTAAACTCGTATCCTATAAAAAACCTTTCATTAATTATAATATAAACATTAAACACAAAGAAAGTTGGGAAAATAAAATAGTAAACTTTAACGAATTGGATGAAGATAATAACCCTCAACGAATTGAATTAAGTAACTTAGAAATGTGCCGTTGATGCACTTATTGAGGGTCCCAAAATAGAAGTCAAGTTCGTCAAGCAGATGAATCCAACTAAAATTGAAAATTTCTAAGCATTTTCAAAACTCGAAACAACATTTTTTATGAGTTTCAAAGATTCATGTTAATAATTTTGGCAAATGCATAACAAAAAGATTTACAAATTATCCCTATCACATTTTTGAATTCGATAAATATTTTTGAAGTTATATGATTTTCGATTAGACCAAAATTCAAAAAAGTTAGGTCATTCTCAGGATTATGAATTTTTTTTAAGAGAGCCATAAGTTATGTTTATGATTTCTAGAAGGTGTAAGCGAATGTCGCAATCGTTAAAGCCGCAGGTACTTTGAAAACCGTTTTCAAAATCAAATTCGAAAACCATTTCCGTTCCAATTTGTGACTGTAGTTCATCAGGAGCTTGAATCACAGTTTTCGATCAAGTTACAATATTTGGTCAGAGTTTCAATTTTCGATCAATTTTCTACGGGCCAAAAATTTATGGCAAATTTTTGTAAATACAGTTTTTCTTAGTGAAAAAAATAGGAATTGAAAATAAAAAAATTGTTGAAGTTAAAATTGTTTGAAAATGCAGAAATATACATTTGTTTGAATTTTGTTAATTGCAAGTTTTTTGAGCGATTTTCACACCTTGAAAACACTAAAAAAAATTTGTTGTATAATAACAGAATAATTTGACGTTTCTTCGATTCCAGATGAAGGCCTTCCCGGCACTATACTTTTATTTTTTTTACATTCTCATCAGAGAAGGTATTAGATTTGTGTAAAATTTGACCCCCTCCCCCGCCCTCCACCCGTTTTTGTCAAATGTCTACGTTTTAAAACCGTATGAACCCGAAGAACAGGTTTTCACGAATGTGTCTGTCTATATGTATGTCTGTATGTTTGGATGTATGTGTGCATGTGTGTCGCATGCCTGTACGTGCGTCTGCCTCTAAGCACGATAACTTTTGAAAGAATTAATCTATTGGATTGGGCTTTGGTATACTCTTTGAGTGTCGAAAACTGAAGATCAAGTTTGTTAGTCAGCCATCTTGGATGAAAATTCAAAAAGTTAGAGCATTTTAAGAATTTTTGAGACTATTTTTTTGTTTTAAATTATATGTACGGCTATCCGTAGTCCTCAGAAAGTTGAATAATTTATCCTCATGCTAAGAATGATTTTAAATCAAACAATGCACGATATTTTAAAAAGTCAGAAAGAGAAAAACGTTGCTTTTCGAAAGTCCTACAAGATTGTCCTAACAACTTTTTGAATTTCCTTGAAAAATCGAAAATTCAAATTTTGAGCCAAATAACGCGAGATACAGAAAAATGTTAGGATATAAAAATCGTTGAATTTGTACTTTTAAAAAGCAAAATAAGATTGCCGTTAAACATTTCTTTATGGGACCAATCGCAAATCATAAAAATAATTTTTTAATCGTCTTTTCAACTACTTATTTGTATATATTATACGTTGAACGCAGAAAATCGAGCGCGAATATTATGACGAAAATGTATTCCTTAAGGCCGGTAGAGCCTCGAGTAAATAAACCTTCTTCATTTGTAGTCAAAAACAAATTTAATAATTTCTTTATGAAGAACATATAACACCGAGCGTGAGGCGCGCTCAAATTTGCACCATCATTTTTTGGAACATAGAAAATTGTTTTAAAAATTAGTCAAAAATTGAAACTTTGACCACGAAGCGCGAGGACCAAATACTAACCAATGTCAAACATTTTTTTGGATCATTAGTGAATTTCCAAAGCAAAGTATGAAAGGGTATCGGTGATTGGATTTATTAGCAGATGGAAGAAAGATTCTTTCTTCAGTTGCGATACTGTTTTGAAGTAATGATTGACGAAGTAAATTATACTGAAAAATGGTTTGGAAAGCTGTTTGGTTAAGGTTATCTTGAACTTCAAAAAGTAAACAAATACCAAAAAGCCAAAGAATTTACGTCCAGTATCTTTTATACTTTCTTGTTATAAAGAAAATAATTGTAAATATCAGCACAATTGAACTCTTGTTTAATTTGCAGACTTACGGGCATGTCTAACAGGAGTCACGTGACCAAACTGATGCTCGATTTTTAACTTTAATTTTTTGAACAATTTACTCTTTCTAAAGATAAAATATCGCTCTGAAACTTTGGGATATGCACAAGGAAACAGTAAGCTACGTTTTTATACATCATTTGGGTGGAAATTTGAAAACAAATTTTCTGGAAGAAATTAAAACTGAAGCAACGTCAGAATTTTTTTTGGAACAACTTATATTCACACGAAATGAGATATCGAGTTAAAATTTTGGGAAATAATATAAACGACGTCCTAATTATCTTCAGGTGAAGACAATTTCTCTAATGAAAAACTAAATTTGGAGAATTACCGACCCTTGCGTCGTTACTGCAGATTGCTTAAGTTAGTTTCCCTCAGTTTTAGCAAGTTATCAAAACTTATTTTGGATCCGAATACTTTTTCTGTAAATAAGATATGGCTCTGGAACTTTGGAAAGCGCAAAAGAAAACAATTAACTACGTTTGTATACCTCATTTGGATAGAAATTTGGAAAAAAAAATTTCCACGAAATTAGAAGCAAAAATCGGCATTCATGATAGAACAACTTATGTCCACACGAAATGAAATATCAAATAATAATTCGGGGAAATAAAACTGGCGGCAATGAGGGTCATTTCTACGGTTCTATTCGTTTGCAATTAGGAACATTTTTTTCTTCATAAATTAACAAATTTTAATTTTCCCAGTTTATTGGAAACTATCGCTGTTTGTAACGTAAATTTGCTTCTTTTTGAATTATGAACATTACTGCAAATAAAATATAATTTGCACATAAGTGCAAACATTTCTTTGTCCATTTTGTGAATATTTCATTTGTTACATTATAAATCCATTTTCCTCTTTATTCTCCAAATGCACATATATTTATCTACTTTCGTAAACATTCTTTATTATTGATATGGCATGGTAATTGAACTTGATATTTTCAGACATTATTCGATTTTCTATCACAGCCCCGCAAGACTCCAATCTTCTGCAGAATTTGCAGGTGATATTATAAATTTCTTTGATTGCTTGATTATCGATAGGGAATGAAAATAGATTGTGTTGTTATTTTGACGTTAAATCAAATGATGTGTAAAAACTCGACTTTTCAAATGATCTTTGCCTCTCAAAGCAGGGATCTATGTTCAGTGGTTTATGATGTGTAAACTCGTTCCTTATGAGAACCTAAAAATTCAGACACTTCACCATTTGACTCTAAACTACAGAAAAAGAAATTTCGTTCTTGAAAGCCTGGAACAAAGAATCAAATAGTGGGTAAAAACTTGCTTAAAAAAAGGTTTTTTATTCCCGAAGGCAGGAATCTTACTCAGAATGGTACGTAATCTGTGAACTGGTTCATTTGAAGATCCTGAAAAAGCAGAACATTCATAATATCACCTCCAAACATTGCAACAGATTTGGGTTTTGCGGGACTGTAACAGAAAATCGAATAAAATTTAAGAAGTCGACTCTTTAAATTGATTTTTTTCCGCAAAGCAGGATTCTTATGTTTATTAGTTTATATTCTGTAAAATTTTTCGTTCTAAGGCCCTAAAAATTGGAACACTTTACCATTTGACTTCCAACTAGAGAAAGAGAATTCGTTCTTGGGAGCCTGAAATGAAAAACCAAATAGTGGGTGAAAGATTGGTTTATGTTGAGAGGTCGTTCGGTTTCCGTGATATGTGTGGTCAAAGTTTACTATTGCATCAGCTTATATACTTTAAGGCACAATTTTTGTGCTTCTTTGGTAACTTAAAATCACTTACCCTAGGGTTTTTTGAATTACTGCTAACGCATCCGAGGTCAGACTTTGAGAATTCAAAATCGCTTACTCAATACGTCCGAACACAAAACATTATTTTATATGTGATTCGCAACATTTAGTCAGCCATTTTGAATTTTTTAAATCTGACCTCAGATTCATTATAAGCGAGCCAAAAAAAATAGAATGAGTAGTTTTAGTTTATTGAACTAAGTTTCATAAAAACAAAAAAAATTTATTTAGGGTCGGTCATGTTGAGTCAACGATTTTAAATTTGTATAGTCTGACCACAGATTCGTTATCAGTGACCAAAGAGAAACGATAGATTAGGTGATTTTATGTTATCGTAGTGATACAAAAATCATGCTTTTAAGGATATAAGCTGATCCAATAATAAGACTCGTCCACCCATATCTCAAAAACCAAACACCCTCTCCACGTGAAATATTTTGGCAATTGATGTATCATCATAAGGTATCATCTGGCATACAATTCAGTTTCAAAATCCTGGCACCCAAACTGAGCTGAGAACCTACTGATTTTTGGGTCAGCTTTATCCAAAATCAATTCCTAGCACCAATCCAAGTGATCACTATTAAAATTTCAAATAACAATTTTAGAGTGCTGTTTCCCTAACTATGGACTGATTGATAGAACTATTGATAGTTCTGAAGTTTTTAATCGGATTTAACAATAGTTCAAAGGGTTACATTTACAATTTTTGGAAAAAGGGGGATAAGTATCATCTTTCCCCTCATTTTGAAAATACTGGTTAATTTAAAAAAATTGTTGTATTTCAAAAAATTCCCTCTACCTATTAGCATCAATGAAAATATTTCCGAGAGTTTAGTCCCCGGAAACGATCGGGAAACTCTCAGGAGTCGAGCGAGAGATAATTCTCAGGAATCGAGTGGTAAACTTCCGGAAGTTCAGTGAGACACTTCCAGATGGTCCTTGGCGGACGTGACATTCAACCCGTGCACCAGGTGCATAGAATACATCTTCTCCAAGGGAGTCTAGTTTTAGGAGTACTTCAGGGTCTGTCCAGCGGAATCTTCGAGGTAACTACATTCAACTCAATCAAAATCACTAGGTTCCTAAAACAGATTTTCTCCTAGGAAATCTGATTCTAGGAGTACCTTAGAATCACTCCAGGTAGTCTCTGAAAAAAATGGTTACACATTGAGCGACACGAAGAGAAGTTTGCATTTTCATCGTGCTGGAATTAACCTAGAACTCTTCGAAATACTTTGGAATCCCGCTGACAAAGAGATTACGTTGACGATAAAATATGCCGGAATTAAAATTTAAAATCCGGCATATTTTTCCGGAAGGCAATACTCGACTTAATTTGAAACCATACTTTGCAGGAGAAGGTACATTTTATACACATATCGTCCATCTGTTTGCCATAAGGTCGTCAGCCAGAAAAATGAACTTTTTCAACAAAAGCAAAAAACGAATTGTAGGGTTAGGCGTTCAGCAGGTCGTAAGCTACTTGCTTTGGAAGAATACGCATTTCAAGAAAATAAAAAGTCTTCTGGGTACAAATTTACATGAAAATTCGTGAGAAGGCCGTAACGGGAAGTTACGGACTTTATACCTAAATATCGGACGGCTGTCTGGAGCCGTCGTGACTTTGAAGAGATCCGTATGTGCTTACGGCATCCTCCTGAATTATCCAACCCTGAGAGAAAAAGTTTTTAATTCGAGAAACGCCTTGACTGCTTTTTTAAAAGTTAAAAAATGCGTGAACGGTGTTTTTCCAAATCACGACAGGACTGTTTCTGAAGTCCGTAATTCGAAGAGAGTCGTAACTGCCGGTTACGGCGTTTTGCCGAATTTCAGCTTCCCTATCATCATACCGCTAAAAAATGTATGCGTACTGAAAAATGTTTTTTAATCTCTTCCAGCGTTATTAAAAAGTTTCATTAATAATTTCAGCATTCATACATAATTCGTTACACAATGTTCTTTAAAAATATAAAAAATGTATGAAACTGTATTTGAAAAATTCCCCACATCACCGAAGTCGTGAGTTTGATAATTTTCAAAATTTCTGCGTCTACGTGCATCTTTCCTATAAAATTTAGCGCAGTATGAAAGTTTTAGAAATATTTGTATGATTTCTACATTATTCGATATCTAAGGAATTTTAAGAATATAAAAGTATATGAACTAGCTTCTGTTTCAAATTTCAAATCTCTACCAAACTTGTGATTGTGGTAATTTCAAAAATTGTTGCGTACGACGTCTGTGCATCTTTCCTATAAAATGTATTATGCAATAAATAACTATACGTATTCCTCTGTCAAATTTTGCCCGAATTTAGTTTTCCATTTTTCTTGAATTCCTTAGAATTGCTCAGAATTCTTCACATTTCAATTTAGTTTAAGACAGTAATATGCCGGAAGAGAAGAATTGATTCCGGCAAAATATTTTGGAAAAGAAAATTAAAATTCGGCATATTTTATCAGAAGGAAATACTCGACCATTTTTTAAACCAAATTTTTATATTTCAAGAAGAAAGCCCGATAAAAATGAGGCAGTAAGAAAATGTAAATTATTTCAAGAAATGCAGTGGCCTCTATGTGTATAGAAGATGAATATAAAATTTCATTGAAATAAATTGAGGAAAGATGAACGCTTTTATTCGAACATGAAGGAATTTGAGCGAGTCTGGAGTCGTAAAACTCGCTGTTGAGGATGGAAAAACCGTGCACTACTGTTCGCGCACGCCATCCACGTTTTCCAGAAGTATAAGAGAGGCCCCTGCGAGTTTTCTGTAAACGATTCGGGAAGCAGGCGTGTTGAGAGAAGTAGCGGAAAAATTGAATCTAGTCATTTTCTCATTATTTTATCGAGCGCCGGAAGTGACGATGGAGCGGCAATACGTGCTTCGCGTGTTTTTACAATTTGCGTTTACTTTCCAGCTGTGTGTGGTGTTTACTTATGAAACGGTCTTTTCATTCACATATTTTCAGCCCTATTCATTCCTCACCTATGCGTTTTTTGAAAAATAGTCAAATATAACTATAGTAATATATGATTATATGCATAAAATATTATGACAAGAGTGAAAGAAATCCACTGATATGTTTGGTCCCGTAGATAGAGTGGATGAATGACGTTTAACGAAGCAAGTGTATTTTGGTAAGATGAATGGTAGCGTACCCAGAGGTATACCGATGAAAGAATGGTTGGAATGTGTGAATGAGACTCTGAAGCGAAGAGATATGAAGAGTCGTAACATGCAAGAGCTTGCATTAAACGATGTCTAGATATAAAGGAAGCAAAAAATGTATGCAAGGATAGGGATGTATGGGAGACATTTTTTTATAAGAAAGAAAGTGACGCCTGAAACGAAAGATTTTGGTCACTAATGGGCCGTCGTGAAGAGCTTTGTTTGGTGGATGTGGTTGGGGTGATGAGTATGGACCTTCCTATGGGTTCATTAGTTAAATTGATTGTTTATGTGTGAATTGTGATGTATGATAGGTTTGTCATACCTTCTAGACTGATCCAAGACCTATCCCTTCCCCTACATACCCCTTTCTTACTCTTACCATATAAATTCCTTGATCCCGGTAGTAAAACGAGGCTCGAACTGAACGAGTTACGCGATTGGTGCGAGTTGTTTTGTCAACTTGGACAACTGTGCACGTGCAAAGATGGCGCTTGGCCAACAGTGTACGTCTGAATTTCAGCGTGCACAGATGGGCATTGAGGACTTAAACATCTGTGCACGTCTAACTGGAAATGCTCGGAAGGAACAACTGGACACGTACACGTGCACAATTTGCACTTAAACAACTTTGCAGTCTGAATTCTAACGTACACACACGGCCATCTGAGGACTTAAACAACTGTGCACGTTTATGTTCATAAATTGGGTTGGAAAGAGGGTGGTCCAAATTTATACCTATTGAATTCACTTTGACGTACAGGCCCACGATCCCCCTAAATTTGCGCCATATTGGTAACGCAGTAATAATATAGGGAAGTTGCAGTTTTTCCGAAAATTCGATTCAAACGAGAACCTTCATAATAAAGGTATTCGTGATATTGTATTCATCTCTTCAGAGATTCTTGAAGAATACGTTCCAGTGAATAATTTCGATTTTATGCACCCCTAGGACGGTTCACTCTAGAACTTGTCACGATGAGAAAATTTGTTTACAGAAACTGTGCAATAATCGGTGACACAAAAAATCTCCCTGATAGCAGCATGATATTGCACTATGTATCCCATATTCATGATAACCCATGTATGACGCGAGTTATTCCATGAATATCCGAATTCGTGCCCTTTAAGATATCCCTGCGATAATCGAGGGCATACATAAGCTGTCATGGAACATCCAGCAATATATTGTTCCTCAGAGCATATAAAAAAATGCAGCTTGTTCAACGCTCAACTATGTATAGTAGGATGGGTCGAAAATAAAAAATTCTGGAATTCGAAATCGCTACAATGCGAAATGTAGCGTAATGGGATCCTGAACAAGTATAATTGATTCAGGTTCAATAGACTTGCAGCTTGATTTGACGCGCTCGAAAAAAATGTTCACAAAATTTCTTTTTTGCAGAGCTTTCAAATTTTTTGTTTCAATTTTTTTTACATGCCCTGGGGTCAAAAAAGTATTCCTAATATTTTACGGATTTCAATCAATTTTTTTCTAATAGATAATTCCTATTTAATTCACCTCTGTTTTTTGAAAGAATTCTTAACAACTTTGTAAATAGGAGAAGAATTTTCTCGTGGAGTTAAAAACTTTCCAGTGACAAAAAATGCACTTAGAAAAAAATCGCCAAGACTTAGGAATGAAAATTGGAAATACATCGAATTTTTAAAACTTTGATTTTTGTGTTTAATGAAATTATCTTTATAATTTGGGGTTCAAATATTTTCCTGAGCAGGTTTGGACTTTTTCAGCAAAGAAATACACTGTAAGAAAAATCGAGGAAACCCAGCAGTCAAAATTAGAATTACAGTAAATTTTCAAAATTTAGTGTTTTGTATTTAATAAAATCATTTTCGATTTTTTTTCTGGTGTATTTCTATGCTCAGAAATTTCACATGTGCTCAAAAAAATTTTGAATTGCAAGTGAAGAAAATAATTCTATTAGAAATCAAATTCCAAATTTTGAAAATTTCCTGTAATTCCTGTAATTCTATGCTGAAAAAGCCCACAATGCTCTAAAAATGCTTAAACCAAAAGTTATAAAGACAGTTTCATTAAATAGGAAGATAAAATCTTTTTAAATTCGCTGTATTTCCAATTTTCATCCTGAATCTTGGCGATTTTTTTCCTAGTGCATTTTTGTCACTGAGAAGTTTTCAAGTAGCTGAAAAAATTCTTCTCCTATTTACACAGGTGTTAAGAGTTTTTTCTGAAAACAGGAATGAATCAAATAGGAATTATCGTTTGGAAAGTGATTGATTAAAATTCGCAAAAAATTGGGAAGACTTTTTTAACCTCCAGGTATGTAAGAAAAAATTGAAGCTCAAGAAAATTTAAAAACTATGCAAACAAGAAATTTTTGAGGCATTCCTTCTGCAAAAAGTGCTTAAAGTTTTAGTTTTTGAGTTATAAAATATTTAAGCGGGACCAAGCAGGAGCGAAAAGCTTCACAAATCATGATAAATGTGGGACCCACTGATTTTTGAAGTCACATGGATCTGAAATCACCTCGAGGGGTGTCAATAATTTTTCAAACATCTCCTCCTTAGGAAGATTGAAAAATTTCTGAAGTAATCAAAGTGCTCGACCCCACTGACATTTCCATCAACTTTTTGACCCAGGGGATGATGTTATAACGTCCCTAAAAAAATCCCAGCAGTAACACCGATCTAAATTTACTTTTAGAGGTGTTAAAGCTTTTTCCCATCTCTTGCGCAGAGAAATCAAATAATTTTCTCCAGTTATCATTGTCTTTGGACACAATGATTTTTTGATCAATTTAATGACCTTAGACCTAATGTTATAACATCCTTTGAAAATTAACCTCGTGTGACACCAAACTTAATTCGTATGAGGCGTGTTAAGACATTTCTTCCTATCCCCTTCTTACTGTGATAGAAGGATTCGTGCATAAATCGATGTGTTTGTACACTATGATTTTTTGATGAACCTATTAACCTTAGGGATAGAATTCTAACATGCTAAGAAAACTGGCCTTGTAGTAAGAACTATTAGAATTTACTTTGACGGGTGTTATGAGTATTTGTTCATACCCCACTAAAAAAGATCGAAATTTTTTTGCTTTATTGTAAGTAATTAGCCCCACTGATTTTTAAATCGAATCAATTACCCTAGAGATGGTGTTCTAATATCCTTTAACATCTTGAGAAAACCACCTTTCTAGGACATCATCCGTTGGATCATTGAGTTGATTGAAAAATCAGTGGGGCCATCAACTTTCATTACTGCAGAAATTTTTTGATGTTCCTTAGATGATGGACAAAAAATTCCAGCACCCCTCAAAGTGAATTCAGATGCGTGTCAAAGCAAACCTGGTTTCCTAAGGATGTTGGGACATCATCCCTTGGTCCATTGAGTTGATTACGAAATCAATGGGGCCAACCACTGTGGTAAGTGCAGAAGTGTTCCGGTGTTTCTTCGTGGGCGCTGCACAAATATTTCTAACAAACCTCAGATTAAAGTCAGGTTATTGTCACCGCAAGGGTAGTTTTCTAGGGGTATTCATACATGAACCCCTCGGTCATTGAGTTGACTACAGAATCAGTTGTGCCAACCACTGTGGTTATTGCAGAAATTTTCCGATCTTTCTTTGTCGGGGATGAACAAATATTTCCAATACCCCTAAAAGAATACTGTTAGGTAAGGAATCTCCCTCTACTGTTAGGGTATGATGCTAACTCCCACCATACATTGTGGGATAGCACGGACACTAACACAATAGGGAACGATCTATTGACATATTTAATTACTACTGATTTAGATATTCTCAGCTAGGGAAATACCCCAACGCTTCACAACTCGGTCAGGGAAGAGGTCATTGACATCGCCCTCTGCACCGGTAATTTTAGAAATAAGGTGAAGGAATGGAGAGTCTTGGACGAGCCCACTCTCTCAGATCACTCACTTATAGAGTTGGAGCTGGAAGCTACAGTACCCACGAGCCCTTTGTAGGCCAGATATCCAAGAAAAACGGACCGGGATCAGTATTCCACTGAACTAAAGAGTGCACTTTCAGAGGTGCCCAAGTCAATTGAAGGTGTGGACACTCTGAGAATGGCAGCCAATACTTTCAAGGAGACCATCAAATCTACTCTTGAAAGAATTTGTCGACCCACGAGAATCCGAAAGGCAGGGGAGACGCGCTGGTGGAACGGGAAACTCGAAGAGCTTCACAGGGTAACCAGAGAAATGTTTAGACGTGCCAGCACTGGCTAAACGGAAGAATTATGGACCTCATTCACGACGTTAAGCGATGAATACAGGAATGCAATACGTAAGGCCAAGCAAGAAAGCTGGACCAACTTATGCACAGACATCGAAAAAGGGGTAGAGGAGGCTAGACAGGACAAGCTGCTCTGTGAAAATCTGGAAGCTATTCTTAGCATTCTAAATTTGTCCGACGGAGGATACTCAGTGTCAAACAAAAAGACCCCGACCCACCCCGGTGACCCCGGTTGACCGGGCCCACAACGACGGCTAGCCCATTGGGGTCGGAGACACTGATGTGGATCTATGCTGCTATCCTGCGACCCAGGCTAACCTATGCGGTGGTGGTCTGGTGGAGCAGGGTCGAGCTGTCCACTGTAAAATCTTGACTGGGAAGAATCAGGGGACTGATTCTAAGAGGCGTCACTGGTGCCTCGAACTCGTCACCCACGGTGGCATTGGGTTAGAGCCCCTCCATCTCACCATCAAGGCCATGGCTGCGAAGACAGCCTGGAGAATAAATATAGGAAACAGCAGAAGGATCTCGACAGAATTGCGGATTCCAACCGGTATTGCGAGTCAACCGTCCTTGAGGATGGTCAGGGACAAAAAGCCTATTTGCTGCCTCTTCGACAAGAAGTATCGAGTCAGCTTATCCACGAGAGAGGGATGAACTAACGACGAGGCAAATCTCCTTAGTGATGGGGACAACTGGTTCACAGAAGTTTCCAAGAACAAGAAGAAAGCAGGAGCCGGTGTCTATGGCAGGTGTGCAATGGGCTTCACAATCCTGATGGCGTCCTACGCCACAGTCCTACAAACTGAGATCATGGTCATACTCCAGTGTGCCTATGAGGCACAGGAGCATGGCAATAGAAGAAATATCCGCATTTGCTCAGACAGCAGAGCTTCTGTAGTGGCTCTGAATGGAACAACGACTACGTTGCTACTAGTATGAGAGTGTTTTAAGGCTAGCAAATCTAGCAGTAAAAGAAAACTTCACTAATCCCAAACCAGTTGTAGGCATTTCCAGTTAGCAGGTAGCCCCCTCTCTAGCCTGTGCGGAAGGGATGATGAGACAGCTATTCACATTTTTGTCACTGCCCGGCAATTGCGGGGAAGCGTTTGTTACTCGCGGGCAGTAACTGAATCAGTGATTCAGACATATCGGCCAAGGGCGTGGCTGCGGTCCTCTCCGTATGAAAAGGGCTTTAACGTCACGCTTAGGCCTACAAGAGAACCCAACGAGACTATCCATTCGTCAGAGGCTCTTTTGGTCTCAACTCTGACAATAATGAAATAGGAGGGATTGAGCAAAAATTTCTAGAACCCCTCAAAGTAAATACAGATAGGTCTCACGGGAGGGATGCTAGGACATCATCTCTTGGGTCCTCCAGTTGATTGAAAAATCAGTGGGGCAATTCACTTTTATAACTGCGGAAATTTTTCGATGTTTCTTGGTAGAGGTTGAACAAAAATTTTTAACATACCTCAAAGTGAATTCCGATAGATCTCACGGCAGGAATAGTTTCTCCGGGATACTAGGACATCCTTCGTCAGTTTGTTAGGCTGAGTAAAAAATCAGTGGGGCCAACAAGTTTTGTTAGTGTGGAAATTTTTCGATTATTCTTAGTAGGAGATGATCAAATATTTCGAACACTCCTCAATGTAAATTCATAAAGGTATTACTGCAGGGCCATTTCACCGGGAATGTTGTGACATAGTCCTCATCTTTGCACGTTGAAATTCAGACGTACGCAGCATGCCAAGCTCCATCTTTACACCTGCACAAGATGAGTAACGCACTCATAAAATTATGTGTTCGAATGCAAAGGGGATTCCGGATCGTAATTAAGTGTAACCCCTCAGAACAATATTTATGCTCTGTTTCAAGAAAACGCAGAAGCTGAACCTATAAATCTCGTAACGATTGCTTTGGTTTTAAGATAAACATAAAAATAGAAGTCAAATAGAGACGATAAAATTTTTATGACACTTCTCCATCTGAAAACATATATAAGTAAAATGAAGTTTATGTATAATTCCGGAAGATAGGGAAATATGTATATAAAAAAAGTTATGCGTTCCAATTTAAGAAAAGGGTTTTATGGAGAGAGCTTTTGCCAGTATAAAAACTAAACTTTAAAGAAGATATCTCAATATTATATATATTTTGGAATGAGTCCTCAAGATATTTAGAGCAAATGAGGAATGAAATTTAATCCAAGTACTGATATAAATAATGAAACACTTGAGCGAGCCATCCAACCAGTAATCTAAGGCAAGCTATACATAAACTTAAGGATTAACTGACCCTTAACTAATTACTCCAATATGGGTGTAATGAGAGTATAACCAAATTGCCTGAGGCTTCAGAGAAGTTAACACAATTTGAAGCACCTTTTTGATCTCATTAAAGTCCATCAACCGCAAAAGGATATCCAACTCTGCGTTTATATACGTCCTAATATCTAAGCTTCATTTGTCGCATTAGGGCAAGAGACTGCACATTCATTTAAACAAAATCATTGATAAAAAGTCTATTCTGAAGTTACGCGTCTTAAATGATACACTTTTCCAATTTGATATGGTATATAATCAATTTGAATTTGAAATGTTAGGAAACACATGTTCCTACTCAATCTCAAATTACACACATATGTATAGTTACATACGTGACCATACATATATATCAGATAAATTGTTCAAGGTGAAAGCTTACAATTTCAAGCCATTTTCCGATAAATTGTCCCAGACAGCAGCTTTCAATTTTGCACTATTTCCCGAGATCGAGAATTTTCGCTCCAAATATCAATTTAACTCCAAGACTTAAGGGGTGATTTATTTATTTAAAAAATACACGCAGAGAAATAGGTTTTTCAAACTCATGAAATAAGGAGTCTTTGGAAACGCGATTTAATATTAACATACTCGTATATCTAAAAATGACGCATCGATATCAGATTAAATTTTCTCCGATTTAAAAGAAATACAATTTATCTTCATATTGTAATGATTACTTATTTGAGAGGCAATTAAAATAGTAATCTTCAAAAATGAAGAATTTCATGTATTTGGCAAGGTTTTTTTCCTTGAAAAAATTTAATTGCTCTGTTTTATTCAATTATGAATAAGTTCAGACGTACCTACTCACTACTTTTTAATATCCCTCACTTTATTTCAAAGCTGAATTTCTACAGCTTTTTTCTCATACCTAATTCATTTCAAATGTAGCAATTAATTTGTCAAAATATGCTTGTGTATGAAATTAAGAGAAAAAATTCATACATTTTCTAAGGAAAAGTATCTCTGCCCCTTCTACTATAGGAAAATCGCGATAAATCGAATGACTTTTTCAACTCGTTTGTGTTTCAAGGCAATCAAAAAAGCGCTGTATGTCAAAATAAAATATTAAAAATTTTACAGTAATTTACAAATAATTGACTTATTAGCATAAAATTGAAACATTCAAATCTAAACCATAAGAATTCTATGGTTTCAAACTTCAAGGGGTCTCAATTTTCAAATTACTAGTGTTTGACATTTCAATCTTTTGAAATCAAAGCATTCAAAATTGAAATATTTCAAATTCTTCAGTACCAACTTTCAAATAGTAGGACTTCAAAAAAAAAAGAATTTCAAATTTAAGTGTCGCGAATTGTATAGTCAAAGGGTGGAAATGCATAAGGTGTCAAGCGACAAATTTTCGAAATCAGGTTTATTTACTTGAAGAATCAGATAAATTCGAATACAAATTCGTGCTAAAGGTTTCTTTTTTTGGCATTGTTTTTCAAAATTCCCATAAAAAATAGAACTGTTTGAGGGGTCCGCTGTATCAAGAAGTCGCGTTCGTAGCGGACGAAAAAATGGTCGTGCCTGGGTTGTATTTTTACGTTTCTAGTGTAAGTTTAAAGTTCTTTGAATTAAAAAACAATGCCACGTACACATTTAATAATGCAATATGGCCCATACGCTTATTGTTATGCTATTCATCATATTATATTATTCTCCCTTACGATTTTGTAAAAAGACAGTTTCAAAACATTATTCCTTAAATATCCTGAATAATCATTTTCTTAAAATAATAATATAGTACAATATAAGGTGGGATAAAATAATAAATAGATTACTTCTAATTTCCACGAAGATAATCTCACCGAAAGAAATCAAAAATAGGAAAAATAATAATAATTGCAGTAATGATTTGCGTTTAAAGTTGGCCGAGAGGCTTTTCTAATCTCAAAGTGAGAAGTACAATTCCATTTTTCTGGAGATTGGATTATTATTCGTAATTACTATGGTTTTAACTGCATTGAGTACTAAATAACGTAAAAATCAGTTTCTCATTTCTTACAAGTATGCCAAATTATAGTTACCATCGTCTTTTAAAGTTGAAACATCAGTTACGCTTTTTCTAAGTCATAACTTGATTTTCAAGTTTCTCGAAACTGGATGACTTTTTTTGAACAGAATTTTTTCAAATCGATTTGTACATTTAATAGTTAGAATTAAAAATTTCAGTTTTTTTAAACTGCGTAGTTTTTGCAAGCAAAATTTTTCTTACTTCGATAGAGCATGAAAGAATCTCAAAATTCGTTCTTATTTTCTTCCTAAATGGTACTGCTGAATTCACAACATGTTTTTAGTCCCTTCTAAAAAAAGGGAAGAATGACGCTTGACTCCTTATGCGTTTCCATCCTTTAGTTTCAAATGTAAATCGTACAAAAATCTAAAATATCAAATCGAAGGCCATGATACTTACAACATTTCCCGCTTTAAGGTTAAAAATGATACAATCTGCAAATAATAAACACTTTCAGATTTTTAACTATTAAAGAGGCAGCAAACAAGATTGTACAATTTAAAATTGTATTGTTTTCGATACCATAAAATTACAAGTTTTCAAACCTATGATTGCCAAATTTAACAATTCAAAATTTAGGGAAATGGAAATTTGGCAGATTCAAAATTAAGCTTGAAAATTGTATAATTCAAAATGGAAACGTTTGAGAGTTAGAAATTGTGAATTAGATACCTTCAAAATTGAAGTGTTTGAGATTTAATCAGCAGGACTTAACAGCTTTAAGTTTTCGATACATTGAACCTTAATGGGGTTCGTGATGAAAAAGTGATCGTAGGTGGCAGCAGCGAATATGCTTAGTATACGCCCACGTGGAAATATTCCCCGGAAAGTACTCCACGAAAATTCTACGGAAATTCCACTTGAAAATTCCGTTGTGTTTCCGTGAAAATTCCACTAACTTTCCAGCTGTAAATTCCAGCCTGACGTGGACCCGGGATATTCTGAGAGAACGCTATACTACCTTTACGCCTGGCCCAGGTCAATTCCCGAATGTCTCGACCGTCGTCCTAGCATATTCTGTTTGCAGTAGGTATAAAAAATATATCTTTCTCGAGGAGTTGTGTTCTACATAGTGATTGTTTCCACCCCAACGGTTACTGGGACAACCCGTCATTGTACAACATCTTCCAAGTGTACCAGGTGTACAAAATACATCTTCTTCGAGGAAGTAGACTTTTAAATAGGAACTGATAGCGCCCCAATGATTACTATGATGACCCCTCATTATACAACATCTTCCAAGTACACCAGGTGTGCAAAATACATCTACCTCGAGAAAGTTGAGTTCTTAATAATAATTCGTCGTTTTCCAATGAGTACTATATTAACCCCTCATTGTAAAACATCTTCAGAGTGCACCAGGTGTACAAAATACATCTTCTTCAGGAAAGTTGATTTTTAAATAGGAACTGATCGCGCCCCAATGATTACTATGATGACCCCTCATTATACAACATCTTCCAAGTACACCAGGTGTGCAAAATACATCTAC
>JAUMHM010004988.1:27259-37526 GCA_032362435.1 Melikaiella ostensackeni
CTCGAGAAAGTTGAGTTCTTAATAATAATTCGTCCTTTTCCAATGAGTACTATATTAACCCCTCATTGTAAAACATCTTCAGAGTGCACCAGGTGTACAAAATACATTTTCTTCGAGAAAGTTGACTCTTAAATAGGAAGCGGTCGCACCCCAATGGTTACTATGATGACCCCTCATTATACAACATCTTCCAAGTGCACCAGGTGTACAAAATACATCTTCTTCGAGGAAGTTGACTTTTAAATAGGAACTGGTCGCAACCCAATGTTTACTATGATGACCTCTCATTATACAACAATTCCCAAGTACACCAGGTGTACAAAATACATCTTCTCCGAGGAAGTTGACTTTTAAATAGGAAGTTGTCGCACCCAAATGGTTACTATGATGACCCCTCATTATACAACATCTTCCACGTGCACCAGGTGCACAAAATACATCTTCTTCGAGAAACTTGATTCTTAAATAGGAACTGGCCGCAACCCAATGGTTACTATGATAACCCCACATTATACAACATCTTTCAAGTGCACCAGGTGTGCGAATTACACCTTCTTCGAGGAAGTTGACTTTCAAATAGGAAGTGGTCGCACCCCAATAATCACTATGATGACCCCTCATTATACAACATGTTTCAAGTGTACCAGGTGTAAAAAATACAACTTTCTCAAGAAAGTTGACTTTTAAATAGGAACTGGTCGCGCTCCAATGGTTACTATGATGACCCCTCATTATACAACGTCTTTCAAGTGCACCTGGTGTACAAAATACATCTTCTTCGAGGAAGTTGACTTTTAAATAGGAACTGGTCACACCCCAATGGTTACTGTGATGCCCCCTCATTATGCAACATCTTCCAAGTGTGCCAGATGTAAAAACTACAACTTTTTTCGAGGAAGTTGACTTTTGAATAGAAACTGGTCGCACCCCAATGGTTACTATGAGGACCTCTCATTATACAACAATTCCCAAGTACACCAGGTGTGCAAAATACATCTCCTTCGAGAAAGTTGAGTTCTAAGTAATAATTGGTCGTTTTCCAATGAGTACTATAATAACCCTTCATTGTAAACCATCTTCAGAGTACACCAGGTGTACAAAATACATCTTCTTCGAGGAAGTTGACTTTTAAATAGGAACTGGTCGCACCTCAATGGTTACTATGATGACCCCTCATTATACAACATCTTCAAGTGCACCAGGTGTACAAAATACATCTTCTTCGAGGAAGTTGACTTTTAAATAGGAACTGGTCGCACCCCAATGGTTACTATAATGACCTCTCATTATACAACAATTCCCAAGTACACCAGGTGTGCAAAATACATCTCCTTCGAGAAAGTTGAGTTCTAAATAATAATTCGTCGTTTTCCAATGAGTACTATAATAACCCCTCATTGTAAAACATCTTCAGAGTACACCAGGTGTACAAAATACATCATCTTCGAGGAAGTTGACTTTTAAATAGGAACTGGTCGCACCCCAATGGTTACTGTGATGACCCCTCATTATACAACATCTTCCAAGTACACCAGGTGTACAAAATACACCTTCTTCGAGGAACTTGTCTTTTAAATAGGAATTCGTTATATTATGGGTTGGTACCACCCCAATGGTTTCAGGGATGACCGGTAATTATACGACGTATTGCAGGTGCACCAGATATACGAAATACATCTTCCTCGAGGAAGTAGAGTTCTTAATAGGGATTAGTTCAGAGGAGTGCAAGATCCGGAACCGGACCAGGAACTAGATCCGGATCCTAAAAATGTTCAGTTTGAATCTGTGAGTGATAGATCCGAAGCGGAAGTTTTCGGTCCGGGGTTTTCAGTGGTCTGGACCGAATAAATACCAGATCGGGTCGGTTGTGTTGCACTTCCGGTTGCACAGTAGACTTCTGTGGCATTTGTGGGTGCGAACTAGAGTTAGGTGTCACTTCCGGCTGCACAGTATAGTTCTCTGACATTTGCGGTTGCGCACTGGAGTAAGATCGCAATTCCAACTGCAGAGTCATGTCGCACTTTCGGTTGCGCAGATGACTTCTATGGCATTTGAAATTGCGCACTAAAGTTAGGTTGCACTTCCGACTGCGCAGTAGACTTCTCTAACATCTTTGGTTACGCACTAGACTTAGATTGCACTTCCAGCTGCGCAGTAGGTTTCTGTGGCATGTGTGGTTGCGCACTAGAGTTAGGTTGCACTTCCGACTGCACAGTAGAGCTCCCGAACAGTTGTGATTGCGCACTAAACTTAGACCGCACTTCCAGCCGCGCAGTTGACTTCTGTGGCATTTTTTCTTGCGCACTATAGTGAGGTTGCACTTCCTAATGCGAAGTAGACTTCTGTGTCACTTCCAGCAATTATGGTTGCGCACTATAGTTATGTCGTACTTCGGGATGTGCAGTAGACTAACGAGGTATTTTCGGTTGCGCGCTAGAGTGAGGTTGCACTCTCGGCTGCGCAATAGACATGTTCGACACTCAAGGCTATGCAATAAAGTTATACTACGGTTACAGATGCGCTGTAGTATTAAACTGCATGCAAGGATGCGCAGCAGCGTTATATTGAATGCAAGCATGAACAGTAGAGTATTATAACAGCTAATTCTGCGCAGTAGATGTATATTGTATCAATAGCTGTACATCAGAGTTATATGACATTTAAGTCAGCGCTGTAAACTTATATAGTAATGAGGGCTGCGCAGTGAAGTTATATAACAAGTAAGTCTGCACAGTAGAGTTTAGGTAACCACAAAGGATGCGCAGTGGAATTAAATGAGAACTACATAACAGACGGAAATTTGGGTACAGTTCAGAAACTAGTTAATATACGAATTAGCTAATGCGCTAAGTAAATCAAGTACATTCCGTGTGAGGCTAATCTCGTCCGAACGATAATCGAGATCCGAGCAATCAATTTGTGCATGCACCAAAAAACCGACGTGTACTCCGTCCACGAAGAAGCCGACCATTCCGTTACGATTATCACATTTTGTCATTATCAACAAAATTATGGATAATTGAGCGTGGATGACATTCCACCTTTGGAAGCTGAATCACAGTAAATCCTGAGATATCAGAAGTGCTGCACTTAATTCCATCTTTCATTTAACATCAGATTGATCCAATCTACTGAATCAAAAAATCTACTAACCCAACTTCACGATCTTAATGGTCGTTCATATATTACGTAACACGTTTTTCTTTTGTTTATATAGTTGTGTCCTCTTTCATTTCACGACAGACGCATTGTTTTTTTGAAAACTGACGAAAAGAAGAAATTTTTGACTTGAATTAACTTGAAACGCTTCAAATCCCCAAGTTTTAAGGTTAAAGTATTGCATTCTGAACAAAATAAATGAATTTTCATCCAAAAAGATGAATTTTAAATCAAAAAAGAGGAATTTCCAACAAAATACACGAATTTGCAAACAAATATTTAAATTTAACAAAAAGGCACGAATTTTCAACGAAAAATTAAAATTTTCAACCATAAAAAATGAATTTTCAACCGAATTGTCGAATTCTAAAATAAAATGTTGAATCTTCAACAAATGAATGAATTTATAACAAAGGAGTTCCACTTTCAACCTATTACTTACATTCTAAATCTGAAAGACATGAATTCTCAAGGAAAAATGTAACAGTTGATATTTCAACCAAGAAATAATGTAATTTCAAATTCAAAATAATTAAATTTTAAACCAAAGAATTAAGTTTTCAACTAGAATGATGAATCTCCAACAAAAAATGAATGTATAACAAAGTAGTCCCACTTTTAATGAAGAACTTACATTTTTTAATCAAAAGACATGGAGCCTTAACGAAAAATGTAATAGTTGATATTTCAACCAAAAAAGAATTTAATTTAAAATCTTAAGTATTTAATTTTCAACTCAAGAATTGAATTTTCAACCGGAAGAAATGAATTTTCAACCAAGAAAATTAATTTTTAACTGGAAATATGAATTTTCACCAAAATATATGAATTTTTAACCAAATGGTTGAACTTCCAACTTAAATGATGAATCTACAACAAAAATGAATTCATAACAAAGTAGTTCCACTTTTAACGAAAAACTTACATTTTTTTACCAAAGGACATGAATTTTCAACAAAAAATGTAATAGTTGATGGTCCAACCAGGAACGATTTTTATCGTAAATCTAAAATAATTGAATGAAATCTGAAAAGACAAATTTTCAACCAAATAATTGAAACTTCAGCCAAAACAGATTAATTTTCAATCGAACAGTTGTATTTTTAACCAGCCAAGAGGATTAATTTTCTACCAAAAAAGATAGATTTTCAACAAAATTCGTGAATTTCTAACAAATAGTTGTATTTTCAACCGAATAGTTGAATTTTCGACCAAGGACATTGATTTTCTACCAAGAAGATGAATTTTTAGCAAAATGGTTGAATCCACTAATAAAAACAAATAATTTTCAATCAAATATTTGCATTTCCGACAGAAAAGACGAATTGCCAACAAAATACATCAATTTTCATCCAAATAGTGAAATTTCCAACTAGAGAATCTAATTTTCAACCGAAAATGAAATAGGTAAATTTTCTGTTTAAAAAATTGATTTTCTAGTGAAAAAACGAGTTTTCAACAAGAGAACAAATTTTTCAATCAAAACGATGAATTTCAGGCTCAGGTGATATTTTGAAAAAAATGAATTTTCAACAAAGTAGTTGCACTTTCAACCAAGCAGTTGCTTTTTCAAACAAAAAGACGAATTTTCAACAAAATTCGTGAATTTTAAAACAAATAGTTGAATTTTCAACTGAATAGTTGAATTTTCGACCAAGGAGTTTGATTTTCTATCAAGAAGACGAATTTTCATCAAAATAGTTGAATCCTCTAATAAAATCAAATAATTTTCAACGAAACACTTGGTGATGGATCTGTAACCGTAAAGAATGAATTTTCAACAAAATAGTTCCACTCTCAACCAAGCAGTTCATTATTCAACCAAAAAAGATGAATTCTCAACGAAAAATGTAATAATCGATACTTCATGCAGAAAATATTTCAATTTTGAATCTAAAACAGTTGAATTCAACCAAAAAAGATGAGTTCTCAACAAAATAATTGAATTCATAACGAAAACAGATCATTTTTTAGCTGAACAGTTACACTTTAACTAAAGAGATTAATTTCCTACCAAAAAAGAAAAATTTTCAACAAAATACATACATTTTCAATTAATAGTGGAATTTTATACTGAAAAAGATTAATTTTCAACAAAATAATTCTATTTTAAACCAAAAAATGAACTCTCAACTAAAATTATGAATCCGCGAGCAAAAAAAAAATGAAATTTTAACATAGCAGTTCAACTTTTAACCAACTAGTTGAATTTTTGAGCGCAAAAGATAAATTCTCAACGAAAAATGTAGTTGTTGATGTTTCAACTAAGAAAGATTAAACTTGAATCAAAAGCTGCGGAATTCGACAAAAAAAAGAATTTGTACCAAAATATTTGAAGTTTACACACAAAAATTTCAGTTGAGAAAGAAAAAACTCGAATTAAATTGTCAAATTTTCGACCACAAACGATGACTTTAACAATATTGTTGAATTTCAACAAAATGATTCAATTTCTAGCCTGATAATTAAATATTTATGCAAAAAAGATAAATTCTCAATCAAAAATATAATGGTAAAATTTTCATCGAAAAGGAATAAATTTTCAAAGACAAATAGTTGGATTTTCTTATTGGGATCTATTAATTTAGTTCGCATCAAAGTTGAGAACGAAAATAAAGGGTGAAGAGGGGAATTGGTGAAAGACTGTGAAGGTTGCGATAAATAAATGGGAATTTCGATCATTCATAGGTTTGAAAATAATAATTTAAATAAACATTGATGTTCATTTTTAATACTTCAAAAATATTATGTTAGAAAACTGAAAAATTTCTTTTCTAAAACCAATTTAATTAAGGTTTTACGTTTGGATTTTATATGTATGTTCATTTCCTGAGTTTTTAAAATCTATGTGAGATTTTTTTGTCAATGTCCACTTGTGAATTATAATTTGGATACCAAATCTGGCTGATTTTAATCAACTGAGTATCAGTCTGCTGCAAATCACTTTGATTCAACCTAAAGATAAATGTAAACCCCCAGGATTTTCTGCAATTTGAAATATTTTCTGTGCAAGTTTCGATCCTTCAACCACATTAATTAATAAGATTTTTCATTCAAATAACAGTTTTTTTTCTAATATATCTCCATTGGAAAGTGATTCTATAATAAGGAATTAAAAACCTAAACTATACTTGTGAATGGAAGTGACTCGCCTGATAATAAATTGGAAATTTAATTCTATTATTTAAATAACCTTCATAGTGAAAATTCTGACAATTTTCGCTGGAGAATCCATAGTGAATTCCGAAAGTCTGAGACTATTTGCATACAAATGAAAGAAAAATTATCTACAGAAGAATTACATGGATATCGTGAAAATGCAACGATAGTGCTGTCAAGTAATTACGTAAGAAATCTTATTTCACAAGTAAGCTTTCGTAAAATGCAAAAAAAAGGAAGCGTATCTAAACCAGGATCAGGGATAAGTAAGTGTAACAGGAATCGACTTTGCGCCTGATTAAACGCGTACCTCCTCCCCTCCCGCGCCTTACCAAAGCACGCCGTTTCTACTGTGGCTTTTACTAATTCCCAAGGCCGGTTATATATTTTACAACTCAAACGAAATTGTACTTTCTATTTTGTGTTTTTTACCAGATTTTGCGAATTTTTCAGTTTTTAAAATGATTTCTTCGCGTTATAAAAATAACAGATGAAAACCACGACTAAAGATTTTTTTCTTACTTGAAACTTCAACCAGTTAAAATATTTCGTCAAAGCTGACGATTACAAAGATTGTCCTCATGCGTTCTACAAAACGCTTGCATTTCGCTTGTTTCTTCCAAGCTAACTTTATGATCTCTTTAGAAAGTAATAAATTCAAAATATAAACCCTGGGAATTTTACGCTAACTAACAAGTTTGAGAAAAGTTTTATAATTAGAAGCACGGAAAACTTCTTCTTTAAAAGTCTCTTTCGTGCCTTTTTCCACCCATTTGACGGTAATGCGATTTTGATGTAACGTCTGAATTCTCCATCCTCAAAGCTTCAACGTATGGACATCATAGGTTGTCACAGATTTCAAAATTTAGTTTTACGTGCATATTACGACTGACGTTAAGTTTATGGAACTTAAAATTCTACAAAACACGATCGCATACGAATAGGCTGTCAAGTGAACTTCTGGGCTAGATTTCTAATCTCGAGTCAATTTCCTGTGCATTTCACGTCGAGAAATACATGTCCTTAATATAATATTATATAATTATAATATTCAGTGTAATACTTAAGATATATATCGTAACGTGGTATCTCTTACCATGCAAAAAATGAGTGAATTAGGGCTAATGAACCAATAAAAATTAAATAATTATAACGAATGGTCACACCTGGTCAAGCATGTAAAGCACATAAAAACTGTCATTTGACAGGAGCTTCAAATAAGGGCGTTTTGACAGGAAAATAACCCCCTTGAAGCATAGGAATCTTGTAGCGACATCCTTCTTCCGAAACCGTTGTCAGACTGGGGTCCTTTAAATAAATAAAATATCACAAAACTGATTCGTCAAAACGTCGTTGCTTGTTTTCTCATTAGACGATCCCAGGGCCACGAAGCGGATCAAAACACCGAACAGCTAATTAACACGCACACACCGGACCTTGTCCGTGCGTCACTTGGACACTCATTTTGGTATCAGTAGCGCCGTCTATCGGTTCAAAGTGTAGTTAGGCTCGCCACTGCCTATGAATGATTTGTAACTCAGCAAGAGGTAGAGTGGCGATTTATTAAAAGAGGTGTTACCCATAAGCGAGGGCATTGTTGTAGATTTACGCCTCGAAGCTGAAGACGAAAGAACTCGCGTCATTCTCTTTTCGACCAGCTTCATGTAAACTCTTTCAAATTCACTGTGGAATATTCTCCGTTAAAATCCAATTAGAGATTCACAAAAATACTTTTTCTGGGTTGAATCTGCCTTGTGGGCGTGTTATTTAATTCAAGAATTTTTGAAAGCAAGCCACGTGACTTCTAGATTTTTCTTTTGTTCTCGCTTTTGGTAAGTTGTTATAATATGTACCTTCCGATTTCGAGATTGCTGGTTTGATGTTTTAAATAATCTTGATCTTTCTCGACCTCTGAGTTCATACAGGAAAATCATTCCGGAAAGTTAGTTAGTGGATAATCGAATTGAGTTCTGTCTTGGGCGTCTCTTTGACTCAGTTTCTGTCATCCAATAATTATTTATGAGACCTACTCGTAATTTTGTAAGGAAGGGACTTAAGTCGTATTTCTTTTACTTTTGTCAATGTTTAAACAGGCGTGAGCCTACCAGAATGGCGACCCTGCTTGGAACGCTGTCACGCTTATTGAGCGCCGTATTCTGCTAGACCACTTTGGGGATTAATTGTCTGTGAATTTTAATGCCAATTCAAATGATTTTCAACACTTTGATAAATGCGCGCCCATATTTTGTCAATACTTTCTAAAATTCTTTTATTGGATTTCATTACTTGTGAGACGTTGAGCCAATACCAATAAATAATAGTCAATCCTTCCTTTCGTTACCAGTAAGCACGGGGTTATTATTCAAGACTCACACTGTATTTATTCAAACCTAATTGATTTTTCTGACCGTGCCTCCCACTGTGTTCAGATAATCGTGCAAATTAATTATATATAGTAATCTGCGCGTTACAAGGGGTAGCCTGGAAATAGACAAAACATGATTCTGCTGTGTTGGCATTACGAAAAGTTGCGCGACCCAGGAGAAAATGTAGAGCGCAAGCTCCACACCCTCCCACTGGATCTCTGCTGAGAATATTGGGAGGACGAGTTCCATAAAACGAGGCGCGCGACCAAAAATCAGGGAGTTACTTGCAGGCGTTCTGCCAAGATCTCTCCGGAGAGTACCTTGGGGGTGACTGGAGGATTCATCCTCTTGTCCTGTCCCACACATCTCTCCAAAGGAAAGCACTTTAAAGGTGTCTAGAATATTTCTTACATTTTTAAATCTCCTCCTCGTAGCGATCCGTGTGGTACGATCCGAGTTAGCTGGCTATTTTAGGGTGGGAAGGAATCTGACTTAATTATTTTATCTTGATTTTACTGTATGATTTTTTGTGTGTGCATTCTTTTTTATTAAGTCTTCATTGCATTTCCACTGAAGAGTAGAGCAAGGTCCGCATTCAGTTTCTCATGGGCAGACAGGAGTTCACTCCTTAATCTGGTCAAGAAAGATCCTAACCTGAATTTTCAGAATAAAGTGCATTTTTCTCCGAAAGTATTTTCAAGAGTTTGAATTCCTCAAAGGAAAACAGACTGTAAAGAGTCATAATTCCTTGAAAAATTATAGATAGCGGAATATTCTTAAAAATTGAGAAATAAGGCTTTCATGTGAAGAAAGCGTTATAAGGAGTTGTTATAATCTAGAAACAATAGATCTCTGCTCTTCTGATCTTGCCAATTAAATCCAGTTTATTTGCTTGTAGTGAATCACTGAAGAAAAGACCGAGGTTAGCCTCGTCATCTAGTCGATGTAGTGACGAGTAGAGCAAGGTTTACCTTGTACTCTAGTCCAAGAAGTGGCTTATTATAAAAAGGGTCCTGTAAATTACGATACAATTTCTTATGAGCAGACAAGAGTTCACTTCTCAATCTGGTCAAGAAAGATACTGATCTGAATTTTCAGAACAAAATACATTTTTCTTAGAAGACGGGTTTAAAAGTTTGAAATTACCAAAGGGAACAACTCGTCAAGGACTATAAATCCATCTTGAGATTTTCTCTCTCACGTCGTGTTCGCTCCTCTTTCTCTTTTTTGTTCCTCTTGTAAACGAGGATCGAAAGTGCCACAGCGCACAGGCCTCAACTCAGGGCAATAAGAAAACGTTCCTTCAGAATGCCTTTTGCACCTGAAATATAATCTCTGAATTTATGACTTCGAGTCTGAAGCTAAGACTTCCAACCGAATGGCGGATTATTTTAAATCCTTGATTATAAGGCTATTAGTATCACAATAAAATTAATGATTGACAATAAAAGAACTCTTAGGTATACCAGGGTCACTCAATAAATACTTAGCCTACAAAAGAAAAACGAAAATTTTGGGAAAGTGGCAATTTATTTTTCCACATAATCTCCTTTTAACTCAATACACTTGGCCCAGCGATGCTC
>JAUMHM010005000.1:0-18106 GCA_032362435.1 Melikaiella ostensackeni
GTACAATTGGCATATCGTGAAAAGCTGAATAAATACTTAGAATATCATGAAGAAGACTGGAAGACTGAATTGAACAAAAAAATGTAGATGGTGCATGGATAATACTACGGGATTGCATCTTCAAGAGTGAATCTGAAGTTTGCGGTACTGCGGCTGTAGGAAGAAAGGCTAGAGATGCTTGGTGGAATGATGGAATCCGCGTTGCTGAGAAAAAGCAAGCATGCTCAAGAAAAATGAATACCAAAGCTCTCAGCAATGAAGAGAGGACTATTCTAGAAATTAATTATAGGAACAAAAACAGAAAGGCAAAGATGCTAGTCGAAGAATGCACGGATAAAATGAAAGCGGAAGAAGATTAAAAAATGTAAAATGATTTTGAAGGAAATGAGGAGATATTTTGGAAATGGGTCAAAAAGAATAGGAAGGGTATCACAAGCACTGAGCTACTCGGAATCAAGAATGATCAAGGTGAAATTGTATGGGATGTGGACAAAGTGAAAGACTGCGTAAGTGATATTTGCAAGCAATTGTATGGTGGTCAAGCTACAGAAAATGAAAGCTGTGGCACGGAAGAGGATAGGCTAGACAATCCCGTTATAGATGGCGAAACAAGAATCGATACATGCGAAATTATATCCGCAATTGTGAAACTAAAGAATGGTAAAGCTGCTGGTGTAAATGGTATTACCGCTGAAATGCTTAAGAATGGCGGCGGATATTTTCTCGTGTGATCAAATGAATTTATGGATATGTGTGCTAAGAACAATGAAGTTCCGAAAAAATGAGAAAGGCGTCTTTCGTTTCATTTTACAAGGGAAAGGATGATAAATGTGACTGTGCCTATTATAGAGCGATAAGCCTACTAAATACCGTGGGTGAAATATTCTCGAAAATACTTATTAGTGAGGTCATGGCAATAACTAAAGAGAAGATCTAGGAAGTTCAATGTGGATTTATGCCAGGGAAATCATGTGCGAATCAAATGTTTAGCTTGAGACAGATCACAGAAAAAAGCTTGTGAGTGAACAAAAAAGTTTTCTGTGCATTTGTTAATCTTGGAAAAACGTTCGATAAGGTGGATAAAACTGAACTTTGGGAAGTACTGAAAGAGTATAGAGTGAATGTTTGGCTTCTAAAAGCAATAAAAGCAATATAAACATGGCTCTCTTAGACGAAGAAACTGTAGAACGCCGAACAGTGAAAGTGCGTGGACTGGCGTTGGCAGATGATAAAATTGTTACGGCAGAATCAGTTGATGATTTGCAGAGAATTATAAGCAGACTCAGAGAATGTTTCATAGAAGAAACATTGATTGACAGGAGTACAAGAAATTTGCTGAGATGGTTTGGTCATGCTAAGAGAATGAATAAAGGACGTTCTATGAAAAATGTGTATTTAGGCAAGGTGAATGGTAGTTTTCCCAGAGGTAGACAGAAGCAAGAACGGTTGAAATGTGTAAAGGACACTCTGTAGCGAAGAATTTATAAAAGCTTTTTTAGTAATAATAATGCATTGTCTTTTGATATTAATTTTAATTTTTTCTGGAAGTACATTCAACATACCTCTCCATTCTCTATATGTTTTATAATCCCTTTAAGTCTAAAAATACAGAGCACCTTCCGTGAAGTGGATGAAGCTGGACGAGCGGAATTTTCATAAACAAGTGCTGTGGCCATAACGATAAAAGCAACTAATTGTCCAGGGTAGGGCGTATGTTGGAAACCCGCGTAAGCGTCGCGAAAAGTTGAAACATCAGAAGAGCTTATAACTCGACATCGTTCTGGGGACACCTATCGCTAACGGTACACTCGCATATTTTAAGCCGGTCATTTTTCAGCATTCTCGCTATACATCTGTGTCGACTGGCATCAAATTTGCATGAGACCGCTATTTGAGTGCGTTGTTTCACGGAAGTTTCGTCGAGAAATTGCTTGGGAAAACATCATTTTGAAAACAGACCTTGCTATTTTATCAAAAGGCTTGCGACGCCACATTATTTTGCATTCACATTTTCCTCTCCACTGAAAAAAAACCATTGAAAATTTCATGCAAAATATGTCAGAAACTTTTCACATCGAAAGAGCCGTAAGCGTTTATCAAAATAGAAAAGATTTCGTTTCTATGGCATGGATTCACATTTCTGTGTAGCAAAATAAAATTTAATTTAAATAAGTTTCTAAATAAGTTTCGGGTTTCAATTGTGTGCAAAACTACGAACTTCGCCGACGTTTCGTGAACATTGCAGTGATCCGGGAGTATATAAAATCCCTTGCTTTTCTGGTAAAATCTACATTGGAGAAACCGGGAGAGCGGTGAGCTAACGTGCAAAAGAACATGAGAGTAAATTAATTTCAAGTTGATTAAAATTAATTTTAAGTTAGGGATTTCCGTTAATCAATAAATGTGTGACTTCCTGCAGGATAAAAATGATTTTAAATCGCAGTAACGATCTAATTTATAAGTACTCTTCTGCATAATTTATTTTCAATCTCCTTGCTACCAAAGCATACTTCCGCTATCGTATGTCTGTTTATTTTGGAGACAAAAAACTCATTAGAGATTCTGGCTTTTTCTAAACAGTAATTTTCTTTGATTTATTACTCAATCGGAAACAACTTTTTGGCATCCTAATTTGTTATTCAAGTCACGGTGATAGAGCGCTTGTTCCAGTCACATTGAAATTTAAAAATTAATAAAGTTGCGCAAGTAGAAAAATACAATATGCAGCTGCTAAGTACTATGGATGTATTCATCATCAATGTATTTATTTGTGCTCATAGTATGAGTACTTCGCTTCCCTATGAGCATCAAATAAATTTGCTTACTCACAGAAGGAGCTTTTATGCTAAGAACATTTTAGAAAAAATGACAATTTCCATTTTCGTTTATGGCACTTATCTATTCTGACTTATTTCGAATTGGTATTTCTAATATCAAGAGATTTTTCCTTATATCAAGAAGCCAACAATTTTTTTGAATAATCAAAAAACGTTACAGGTGGATCATGGAAGATCATGGAATATCATGAAAGGTTCGTCAATAGGTCAATAGATACACCTCGAAGTCGCGAACAAATACAAAGGATACAGTGCTCTCATATTTCTAGTATCAAAAAGTTTTCTTATATAAACAAAGTAAATAATTTCGCTTCAAAATTTAAAAACGATATTGGTCAGTCATGGAAGGTCATGAAAGGTTCGCCAATAGGTCAATCGATGCGTCTCGAAGACGCGAACAAATACATCATATAGAGTACTGCTGTATTTCTATTACTAAAAAAAATTTCCTTATATTAACAAAATGAACAATACATTTTTTTCAATTTATAAATCAATATTGCTAAATCATAAGACGTCATAGAATGTTCGCCAATAGATCGATCAACGTGTCTCAAAGACATGAATAAATATATCAGATATAATATTTCAGTATACCTAATATCATCGAAGGTTTTTCCGTATAGAGAGAATAACCAATTTATTTGTGACTTGATACAACGCTACTAGTAGGTCATTAAACGTTCAAGAATAGGTCGATCGCTGCGTCTCGAAATCGCAAACAAGTATATCAGATATAGTATTTAGACGTGTGCAATTTGGCGGATCGAATATGGCATTTTCGATTCGACTCGCGCTATCGTCGGATCGGTTTTTTTCGATTCGATCGGCCCGTCCATCGAATGTCGACAAACCGACATTCGACTCGCGCATAATCGGATCGGTTTTTTTGGATTCGATCGACCCATCGATCAAATGTCAAAAAACCGATATTCGATTCGTGCTACTGTCGGATCGATTTTTTTCGATTCGATCGGCCCGTCCATCAAATGTGTTGAAATTGTGAAAAATGTTAAAATTGATTGAAAAATTATGAAACGTAATTTTTCTTCAATTAAATAACTTCTGCAATTCAAAAAAATTCATATATGTCTACAAAATGGAGATTTCCGTGAAGCTTAAATGAATATTTTTTGAATTCTTGAACCTATTATTTTCACAAGAAACTGAAAGTTAATAAAACAAAATTTTGATCATATACTCTGTACATCTGAATTAATAAGTGTGTATTCATAAAGTAATGTAAAATTAAAAGTAGCAGCAAACTTGTTACCTATTCCGATAGTAATTTTCTACACAAGTAAATTAATGACAATCTCACTGGGAACCAGTAGTTTTTTTTTTACTAATGATTAGTATAAATACTTACAAAATCAATTATATTGACTTGCACTATTTCATTAGTTACCTATTACTCATTCAGATATAGAAAGTGTATAATATTTATTGGAGGAATTTCAATATTTCATACATATCTGAAGCATTCAAACGATAAAGGCGTTCTGAAAGTTAAAAAGAAAATCAATTAAATATTTTTAAACATTATTTTTTACAAGAAAAAAATAGCGCGCTCATAACATGTTTCTTATTTCAATTATCTAATTATCGAATTAAAACATATGCTTAAATTTAAGGTACTATACAATATATTGAATAATAATCATAATTTAAAATGAACATTAAAATAGCTACATCGACTATCACACCATTTTTATTTTAATCAGCGACTATCCATTTAATTTTGAATGTTCATAATTTATTATCATGAAATTTGAACACCTTTTGAAAATACTTTCATCTTGAAGATTTGCAATTGAAAATTCTCCAATGTTTAATGTGTACAAGTGTACAATTGAAAATGATTCATTTTTGTGTGTTAATTTTTGTTTTGAATAGTTCGATTTTATAGATTTACAATTGAAAACTTTTGTATTCTAGAGGCGTGTAAATAAAAGTGTTTAAATTTTGCTGAATTTGAAGATCAAAAGTCAAGGGTTTTCAATTCTAAATCTACAAATTGGAAAAACTTCAAATGCAAGTCGTAAAAATTAAGATTTTTCAATTCTTAAATTCAAAACTTGCATAATTTTTAATTGCAGTTTTTCAAAACTAAAAACTCTTCAATTGCAAGTCATGCAAGTCATCAAAATTACAGATTTTTCAATTCTAAAACTTGAAAGTTGCATAATTTTTAATTATAGATTTTCAAAATTAAAAACTCTTCAATTTTGTAAAACCAAAATTAAAATTTCTACAATTTTGAAGAATTTCAATTAAAAACTCTTGAATTTTGAAAATATAGAATTTCAAATTACTACATTTTCAATATGTATATTTTAAAGGTATGTAATTTTGAGCTTTCTTTTTTCTTAACAGTTCATTTTTCATTATTGAGAATTGGTAATTCTTGAACTTTAACAATTTTTAAGATTCGCAATTAAAGATTCATTCATTTGGAATGTTTATGTTCTAAAATGATGTGATTTTTACCTTTTTTTTGGAATATGTAGTTCTATTTTGAAAATTTACAATGGAAAATTCTTCAAGTTGGAATATTTTCAATTGAAGACTCTTCCATATTTGATGTGTCAAATAGAAAATTATGCAATTTTGAGTATTTTTTTTGTCATAGTTTAATTTTGGAGATTAAAAATTGAAAATTAATCAGTTCAATAGATTTGCAGCTGTCAATTTTTCAATATTGTGAACAGTAAAAATGACAGCGCTGATTTACTCTTTGAAATACTTATATTTTTTTTACATATGTAACATATGCTTCCATAATTTTCAAAAAATTTGAAATCCGAGAAATTTCCCCAACGGTAAAAGCGGCGACATCTGATTCCTGCAATTAAAGTTTGTGAAATTGATACTTTACCATTTTGAATGTTTCGTTTTAGGATAATGTTCATTCTGAAGGCCTTAAAATAAAACCTAATGAAATTAGAAGGTTTCCATTTCAAATCTCGTTTATTCTCAAACAACTGAATAAAAAGTTTTTGAATGATAAATGTTTGAAGCTCTAATTTGGAAGATTTGGAAATTCCAAAATTCAGAAGAGTTCAGTATTGGCTGCTTTAGTTTGTGGTTTAGTTTTGATTACTTCAAATAAAAAAAACTCCAGCTTTAACAATTTGAACTTTTGAATTTCAGCTTGAATTTCAATGACCGGGAAAAATTTTTCTGAACCGGGAAGAAAGCGGGAAATGACCGTGAATTTTTTTCGGTGATGAAAGTGGCCAATCCTGATTATTATAGCCGTATTTTTACAATCCTTTTCAATCTAATTAAAAATTTTTAAACTAGAAAGTTTAAACTGAGATTATTATGAGCGTATTAGTCGTTTATATAGTCGACCCTGTCAATATTGGGCTTCACAATTCATATTTTTATTATAGGTTTAAAATATGACAATATATCAAATACTATTAAATTTTCAATTTCTTACTAAAAACAATTTGAAAAATCTATTTAAATTGAACAAAAACCTAAATTAAGGACACGAATAGTAAGGCCCAATATTAACAAGTTCGACTTTGTAAGTGACTAATTGGAAAACAATAATAATATTCGAACTTCCATATTTTTAATATTTAAATTATACTTAGAAGGTAATTTAAAAATTGAATTTTAATGATATTCTCGGCAATTTTTTCTTTAAGATACAATTAAACTAAAAAATCGATCATGTTTCAAAAAGGAGAAGATCGATTATTTCGAACTGGGTCTCAAATATTATTTGTAGAATGCCAAAGAACTGTAGTCAAGAACAAAATCCCATCTGCACATCACTTTCATTTGAAAGAGGTTAAAATCGGTTAAAATCGGTTCCACTTTTCTTTTTATAATATTATACAAAAATGTTATAGGATAAAAATTTCAATTCAGTACTATCAAAGATAATAGAAATTTGAGGTGTATGTATTTTATATTACATGAAATTTCTCATTCTGCAATTGATAATCCAAATTCCACAAATGTAGAATACAAATTTTTTGAAAACTGTTATTTGACGAAAAAAATTGAAATAAAGTTAGAGTGATAAATAATAACACCACTATTGGACTACCCTCCAGTTGTGGGTCTCCCCCTTTAATCCTGACTTGAGAATATTGAATAAGAAAATAAGTATTATAAGCCACATGCCTTTAAAATTCTGACTTAAATTACCACACCACTTAGTATAGTAATACTTCCTTTTTTACAAACATTTTTCTCGATATTTTGTCATAGCAAAGAATGCAAATATTGCACATATTTAATAGGCCACAAAAAGTCCTTACTATATTTTTGTGATTTTGTGGAAAAATACGGAGTTTTAGAATTCATGACATGGAAAAAAGGAAAAGAACCATTAAGTTTTTCTTCTCTACCACACAGAAATAATGCTTTCCCAATGTTTTCGTGTTTTCAATGCAGAGTGTTTATTAAACAAACGCTTTTATAATTCTATCAAAGTTTCATAGTCAAAACCTATCCCAGAAAGTATTTTTTGTTCATCCAGTAAAGTTAAACTTTAGTTCTCATCCAGTTATCATTCTCATATCTTGGAATATTTAAGCACTAAATATACTCAATTGTGTTTAATAATCTTCGCGCCACGTAATATGGTAAATAAGGGTTAACATAGTTTGCTCAACTCAAGAATTTCCGTGTCCAACTTCAAAAATAAGCGTCGTGGAAAATTTTGCTCAGCTTTGATGTTAAGTTGAAGTCGAAGCTCGAAATTCGAGAAATTATTATATTTTTTTTTTAAATTCTCACGTGATATATCCTCTTTAAAAAGTCAATAGGCTGTCTACTAGGGCTCATGCAACGTAAAATTTCATAAGCGTTCTAGCTGTTCTTTATGAACAGGTCGAGGATTATTTTCGGCCGAGTTATCATGTATCAAAAACGTCAGTGATCTCTAGTATCGCTCGTGCTATCTGTATGGGCAATTTCCGATGGTAGTATGCTTAAAATAATTCGCAAAGATTTTTCTCTAATATTCTTGTTTCCAGTTTTTACTACTCTTTTTATTCCACAAGGATGAGAAAAATTTTTGAAAAGATCCACTTGAGGCTGGTGCAAGATGTTCCACGTGCGTGTTCCCTTCCTTCCTGCTTCTCGCTTGTAAATGTCAAGCCGTCGATTAAAAGCATGTAAAAAACAATGCCATAAATTCACAGCTCATATCACATCATATATCAAGTGCGGAAAACTATACTTTTGTTAATTTGAGAGTGTCAAAGATAAATTGCTGCATACAACCTCGAAAAAACGGGCCATGTTAAATTTGGTTACCTTGACAAATCATAAATTAATCGTCATCGTGATAAAAAAATGAGACAGAGAAAAAGTATGTGAAGAACACAGTTTCGTAATGAAGAAGGTTTTTATTTAACACATGAACATCTGATATTGAAATCTATACATGCATCGAATTCATTTTGATTTCGAGTTTTTAGTCAAAAAATTATCCTGCAACGTTTTGATCCGACTTCGGTTTACAAAACGAAATTGCTTTCAATTTATCCTTCTTGACTTGATTACCCATTATTTTTGGGTACTTAAAGTACGCGAACTTCATATTCAGGATTATAATCTCGTCCATCAGGATACTTTATATAGTCTTCTGCCGATAGTGCTGTAACATATACCTTATCAACAAATTTGACTACTTTGACCCGATGATCTTCTGGTTTCTCATTTTCAACATATAATCCACTCATAAAATTGGACTGGTCCACTACCAAAATACCGAATCTTCCAGGTACTGTTTGCAATAAACGATAACCATTGTCAATTTTGCGCCAACCACCTTCTCGCTTTTTCGCTACGAGACCTCTAGGAACAGGCAAGTTTTCAGCTACTTCAAGAACACCACCTTCGCTGGAAGGAGACGATCTGTTTGGTGTAGGTGGTCCACGAGAAGACTGTCCGGTGGATCTCTTAGTTCTTGGAGAAGGATCGCGTGAGTATCCGAAATCTGTAAGAAGATATAGAAGTGGATAAATCAGAATATTAATGAGAACGAACAATATAGGGAAACGGATTCAATATGGTTGACTGTCTCATACGAGTACACTACCGACGGATAATATTGGATGGCTAAACCAGTGATCGAACAAAAATTAGCCTTGACTTTGAACGGTGATAGCTCCGTCCAGAACATAGATAAAAATATATTCCAAAAACCTTTGGAAATCTTGCCAACTTCTGCATTAAATGTGCCCTAGGTGAAGCAATTTTGCCTTATGTGTATTGAATTATCATGTGAGAAAGATTAAAATAAAATTCCGATTCTTAAAGAATGTTGTACTTCAAATTCAAACTCTTGACAGGAGCAAGGAAGATTAATACATCTATTTGATACTATATAAAAGTGATGCTCAGGATTTCACTTTTCATTTGAGACATCAATCATTAATTAATCATCACGGGTTCATGAACGAATAATTTTTCTATGTAAGCATGCTGAATTTAAAATACATTGCCGCACCGTGGCTCGACGGTGATAAAATTTATTTTAAATTCAGCATGCTCACACTAAAAAATTACTATTTCATAAGGCCGTGATGATTTTTCAATTTTTGCTGGTTCAAATAAAAGGAAGATCCTAACGATCGCTCTTGTAAAATATAAAATTGATAGATTTATTTTCCTAGCTCCTGGCAAGAGTTACATTTGAAGTACAAAATTCCTTAAAAAAAGAAGTTTTATTTTTGTCTTTCTTACGTGATGATTTATTCCCCACAAGGCCAAGTTACGCCAACTGACACTCATTTTAGGCAGAATTCAATGTGCTTTCTAACCGTTTTGAAAAAATATTTTTGTCCATGTTCTGTAATGTGAGCTTCAAATTTGGAACGGATAATTGTTACTTCTCATTAGCAGGTGATAAGATTTTCAAGTTTTTATCTCAAAATAAAGATGCACGAGACTTTATACTATAACATTATTTCACAACTGAAACTAGCAGTTTTTATATTGTTTTGAATGTAGGTCTCAAATTGAGACAGAAATCAGTCTCAATTCAGGGCAATAATCAGACTTAATTTAAGACTATTTAGCAAAGTCTCAATTTAAAACCTTTTATCTGCCGCCACTCAAACTCGCGTTTTCTCCCGTTGGCAGAGAAAATATCGTGTGCACCTCGCGAAAAAACACTCGTTTGCACCACGTATGAAGTTGAGAAATCCTCAGCTTCGCCTCGGAGCTCAACTTCATACGTGTGGTGCAAAACTCATTTTTTCTCACAGCGGAGCACAATATACTATTTGGCTATATTTTGCGGCGTTTAAAAAAAGCCGAATATTTGCTCAAAGTAAGCCTAGATTTTTTCTGTGCATCTACGTAGATAGGTTTCTTCACCAATTTTCTTCCATACTTTGCACATGAATATCAAGCTTATCTACAGTTTTGCACATATACAATTAATTTTTTTCGGCACCAGTGAATAGAGCAGATCCCAATTTCGAAAGAACGATAGTTTTTCTCCGAAAATACTTCTAATATGAAACTGTATCATGAACAATTGAACATAGCTGCAAACTCATTCTCCGGTGTCTCATTTTTGTTACAACTCAAAACAATACCGAATCTGCCTACTTTTAACGGTTGGCGTTTTTCTGTGATGAAAACTGCTTGAAACACTCAAAGAAAATCCGCTTTTTGAAAAAAATACTTATGCGGGACATAAGTACAATGTCATCAGATAGAGTATAGATTGAAGTACGATTTCCAATCAAAAATTATAGATCGATATTTTTCATCGTTTTTCACAAAAAACAAGAATATTTCCGAAAGTATGATTGATAGATTGGGCCATTTTCTTATGGAACGTCACAATTAACAGAAATTCTTCTAAATATGAATCATTCAAAGGGAACCCTACGGAATTCACTGTTACTTCGAATCACTTATAGAAGTGATTTCACATGAATTGAAATTGGAAGTGCTTCTGTCTACGTAGAAAATACTTTTGTTGAAAAAAATGCAAATAGAGAATGAGAAAAAAGAGGAAGGCACTTCCATATCTCTTTCTTTCTTCTTTTTCTTATCTCCAATTTCTCTTTATCCAATATAAATTCAGAGCATTTGTGATAGGTTTTAAATATCATTATTCACACCAAATTATAATAATTTTCAAATTTAAATGATTTTTAAATTTATAGAATATACTTTTTCTTTGTGAAACACGAATAGGCTGTATGAGTGTATATCTATGTTCTGAAATTTTTCTTTCACGTGCGGCATGACACTCAGATACATTGAAAGGAACAGGGTTTTTAGAATAAACAATTTCGAATGGGAGGTAAATATAATACATCTAAAAGTGTACTTAAAATGATAGATATGAAATTGTGAAACTTACACTACCGTCGTATAGTATCAGCCCACTAACCAACTGACCGATTAAAAATGAGCCTTGCTTTTAAAAGGTGATAGCGCTGTTCAGAATAGAGACAAAAATATTTTTTAAAAATGGTTGGAAAGTTTATCAAATTTTGCGTTAAATGAACCCTAGTCAAAGTATTTTGGCTCTTCGGGTATTGATTCAGCGTATGAGAAAAAGAAAAAAATTCCTATTTTTAAGGAGTTTTGTACTTCAACTCTTGGCAGGAAGGAGAAAAATGAGTTTATTAATTTTTATATCATGCAAGATTGATCCTTAGTACTTTACCCTTTCTGTAAGCCATTTAGCATTGAATGAATATTTTTCAATGTTCAGCAGCTCAAATGGAAGGAATATTCCTGACGATCCCATTTGTGAAAAAGAAAATTCATTTTTCTAGCTCCTGCCAAGAGTCGAAGTTGAAACACAACATTCCTTAAGGACCGGAATTTTATTTTCGTCTTTCTCACGTGATAATTCAACGCCCACAAGACGAAATTACTTCCACTGAGGCTCCTTCGACGCAGAATTTAATAAGCCTTTCAACGATTCTTGAAGAATATTGTTACCTATATTTAAAATGGCGCTATCAACTTTCAAAGTAAAGGCTAATTCTTATTATATCACTTGGTTAGTGAGCCGATATTATCCGACGGTAGTGTAATATGAAATATTATTTTGTTATACTCACCGAAAATAGTGAGGAAGACCAAGATTGAGAACAGGGTAAAGGCGAACTTCATTTTCTCCAAATATAGAGAAAAGTGCTCAATGTAGAATTTGTTGAGCAACTGAATATTCTAATGTTCCGTTGAAGTATATATAGTAGTCGCTATCTCATTCTCCCTTCCAAATGATTGCACATATTCGTAAGATAGATTGGGGCAGGGAAAATTGTTCTTCTGTGATATTTGCATTTTCTGTTTATGAAATTCTTAACTTTCGTGAGTCCGTTTGCCAGTACGAATAGTCTAAAAATAAAGAAACTGATGACAGATAAGATAACAAGACAGATTCCTCGTATGAATAGCCTAGGCTACATGTAAAATGAAGAACCATTGGATGCTTCGACTCATGCCTCAGTTGCACATACAAAATTTATGTTTTGTTGGAATTTCATTGACTCTGTGCAATTTTTCATGCTAATCGATGTATAAATGACCGAAATATCCAGTTTAGGTAGAAAAATCGATTTTCAATGTAACATTTTTGTGTTTGTAGTTGACTGTGATTCGCACGTGCCAATTTTTATATGTCGCTCTGGTTATCATCACCTGCACTTAACATTAAATTTATGCAAAACTGTGAATGTCTCAATCTCATCAAAAATTACAGTGCAACATAAAGAATAAAAAAATATTTAAAAACAAATAAATCTTTTCTTTTCTACGCGTATTCAACTAATAAAAATATTCACTTCTAATTATGGAAAATTTTTAGTACAGAATATACGTAAACTTGTGCTATTATAGTGTAAACAATAAGATAACAATATAGGCTGGAAATGAAAAAGACATCAGGGCCTAAAATGCTTTAAATTGCGGACTACACACTTTTTTGTGTCAAAACATCCCCGCCTGCCATCCTATAGGAAAAGCCAAGAAACCTCTCCAGCTTTATCGATAAATATACAATAATTTTGATAATAAATTTGGTAGCCAAATAAATAGTTCATATAACCATTTAAGATAATTTTCAATAGTTTGAGAAATGAGCTTATAAAGCTGGAAATCTAGTGCAGAAAATAAGTTAATTATCTACTGCACACTTTTTGATTTCGAACTACACATTTTGAAATACGAAAATGCGGAAAATCTTACGAATCCATATTTGGGGGGGGGGGGTCAAAGTATTTGTTACGTAAGTTTCCTCTTTCTAATTTTTTTTCTTTAATATGCTAATTGAAACCAGTTTTGCCTGTTTAAATCACTTTTTATGCTTATATACACATTCATTAAAATCTTTTAAAAGCCATTAAAATTCCTCGAAATTCTTTAAGTCCCTAATGATATTTGGAAATTCTTTGAAATTCAGTTAAATTTTTTGAAATCTTACGAAATCTTCTTAAACTTTTGTGATCCCTTGAATTCTGGTAAGATCCTTTTCTATCCTGATAAAATCCTGATAAGGCTTCAGAAATCACCTTGAATTCAGTAAAAATTATATCATTCTTTGAAATACTTCGTAGTCCTTTGAAGTGCCTTAAAATCCCTTGAAATCTCTTGAAATATTTTCAAATCACTGGAAGCCTTTGAAGTCTTTCGGAATTTTTTAAATGCTTTTGAAATCTCATTAACAGTGTTAATAATTGATATATTATTGACATATTGAATAAAAATATGAAATCTCTCGTAAGAAGAGGAGGGGTGTCACAAAAATATTACCAATCCTTACAATAGAAGAAGAGGAGTAGTCTACAATTTCAAAAATCATCCTTACGTTATCAATGGATGTTCTTTAAATGGTATGTCTTGGAAACGAAATTGGTATTGGCATTAGTACCTCTTTTAAGAAGTTTCGGAAATCTGCTCTTCAATTTTGCAGCATAAACCGAAGACGAGTGCAAGAGCCAAAAGCCGAAGGCGAATGATGATGCGAAAATTCGCATTTTGACATATTTTTCATCTGCACTCGAAAAGGCACTTTAAAATTTATATAATAACTAATTTCACAACTGCTATATAAAGTCTTTTTAGGACAGTTATGAAGTCATATTATAAAGTACTGCTTTACGAACCGAAAAAAGATATCAAAAAGCAATTTATTTGTCATGGATCTACCGTAAGAAATAATTTTGAAATTTTTAATTTATTTGAGCTTCAAAAAAATTGGACAAATCTTCGACCTCCAAACGCATAGTCTACGAATGAAACATCAAGTTTAATTTTCACATTTTTTAAAGTAAAATTACGAATTACTTTGATAAGATTAGAAAAATCCATTACCCCACCAAGGGGGAAGTTTGATGAGTTTTTCTTTCTAAAAAATTACATTTTCTTACAGTACCGTCCAGAAGTATGAAGTCACCTACAAAACAAGCGATTACAAACATGTACTTACTTCTCGCAGGGTATTTCCGAAAAAAATAAGATGGATTGATTTATAAAAAGTGTTTAGAAGGTCATGAGATTTAGCGTCGAATAAGCCTAGTTTCTTATTTTTGCCCATTTTCATGGTTCAGCTTCAACTACTGATAAGGTCTAGGAGAATAATTTTTGAAAATTGAAAGTCACGTGAAATTAACTTCAAAATCTTCTCTTTAAGATGAGCCTGAGAACCTGTAAAAATATTCACTGGTTCTCAAATTATCATAAAAAATGTAGAGGCATGCGTAAAACAAAAATCTCTCGGTCGACCGATGCTCGATCGTCTTTATTTTTCAAGTAATTTTCACGATAATTCGAGAGCCAGTGAAAATTTTTCAAGTTTTTTTTTTGCTAGGAATTCAAGCTGAATCATGAAAGCTGGTGAAAATTCGAAATTAGACCGGTCTTTCTCACTCAAAAACTCAGTCTCTGATTATCAAAAATACTTCGAATGGGGCTCATTTGAAATAAGAATTTTTTTTAACCCATTTTTTAGCATGTTATAGTAGCAAATGAAAATTAAATTTAATAATGGTTTTTGTAATTGCACTTTTTCTTACTGTCACTTCTTACCAATTTTTCAAAAATGGTTGAATATAATAATTCATAGCTTTTTTTTGGGGGGGAAATATTTTCTACAACTCTACTGTTAGCTATTTCGAAGATAAAATCTTAAAATCTTCAAGTGCAGTTATTTGGTTTAAAAATAAAAAAAAGAGGAAATTTTTAACGATAGAGAAGTTTACTTTCGAAATTGGAAACAGCAGAGTTACACAGAATTTTTTTCACGGAAATATAAAGCATACCATTTATTAAAATTCAACCATTATTTGAAAATTGGTAAGATGAGCTAGTAAGAAGAAACTCAATTGTAAAAGAAACATTGTTGAAATAAATTTGTGTTGTGATTTTAAAATTTTTTTCTTAAAGAATAATGTTTTTATTTAAATGCCATCACTAATATTATTTTGATTTTCAAAATCATATAAAAAGTATGTTTTGCAGAGATCTGATTTTATCTCATACAATTAGCATTAAAAGAACTCAAGCAATCATCGTAAAACATTGATGATATCATATGCGTCATTGCCAAAAAGTAATGAAATTGGGACTATGACTTTTTTATTAATAGGACTTTAAAAAGCCAACAGAAATATTTTTTCTCAATATTTGACACCCAAAATGGAAAGAAAGTACAAAATTCAAAGATCAAGTATTATATATGTATAGCGTATATAAATTTTAAGACGAAAGTTAAGTTTACTCTCAATAGAGTCCTTTTCATGATCAATTTTGACGTCTGAACGAAACGATTGGAGTTGAATTCTGAATATACATACCAAACACATAACCCGCGGAAGAGTCAGAGTGTTACCGAGTATAATATCAAATTTTTAAATCATTAAAAAAATATTCAAAGTGGAAGTAAAAATCTTAAAAATTACTAAAAATTTTTTTTTTCGAGCTTCATTTGGCAGTCTATCAACATTTTTAATTTTATGTCTAATTTATTAGAAGTGATTAGAGAAGTGTTACCGAATTCTGTAACACAAAAATCATGCGATATACATCTTGCGAAATTTTCATAATCTTACGAACAAAAAAACATTGTTGCACTCATGTGAACACTTACACAGGAATAAAACAAATTATTTCTTATTTGTTTTTTAGTGTTGTAAACTAACGCAAGAAGCTGTAATTTTGAAGATAAATTCCAATTCATACTCCTATACCATTTTTTTCAGGGTGGGGATTTTTTTCCATAACTTCAGAGAAAAAAGTTATGGAAAATTGAGAAAAATGCAAAACAAAAGAGGCCAACATTTTGCCGACAAAAAAATCCCCGTGTGTAATGATAGCCAGTCTATTCGTGTTTGTTGATCTTGTTCGACTTTTGGATGATTACAGAGACCTGTACCTCTGCCGCAGTCTAAAAAAACACAGAATTTTGTTCGTTGAATACGTCAACAATTTCGATTTTATTACGAAAAATTTCAAACAAAACTTGTAGAAATTACTTTTCGCAACAAAACAAGAAAAAGAAAATCTAAATCTGTTGATAACTTTTCGAAATATTGAATTTCAAAAATTCCAAAGAAAAAAATTTCACAATGATGTAGTCCCTTAATTCTTGTCCTATGCTCAATGAAGGCCTTGCTGGTGACGGAATATATGTACATAATTTGCAAATAGGAAATAAAAGTTTCTTAATAATAGTTCACAGTCATGCTCATTGTGGTGCATGATAATTCAACAAATATAAACTCTTACGTGTCTCATTATTATTTGATAAACCGGCAATAACAGATTTCGTAAGATATCTATACAAACGGTGCGTGAAGCTGGAATTACCACAATGTCCTATTAAATTTGAGCCACATGCAATAATTTTCTGCCAATTTCATGCTAATTTATCCCGCAAAAAAAATTTTTGTTTTCCGTAATTTTTTTCAAAACGTATAGTAATGCCAGCTTCACTTGAAGCTGGCACTACCGCACCAAGAAACATTAACTATTAATTACATGAAATTTTCTTTAACGTAGGAATTTTGTGCTAATTAAGTACTGTCGATTTTCACGACGCACGAAATCGCAACATCTTTTTTATAGTTAAAAACGTGTAAGCCAGTCAAACAAGATGAAAAAAACCTTTTGCCAGAACAAAATGTACACAGAATTTTTTTGCTCAAAATATTTGGGTGAATGACTCAATAAGATACTGAGCTCTGTCAGACCATCACATATATTGTTAATTAACTATGAGTTGAAAATTGAAACACCTTTCTAGTCTTCTGATTAGTCATCACGGTATACCTTTTGTCGTTAAAAAATGTAATTTTTCTTAAACTAGGTGACAAATAGTTAGCAAAAGAATAACTTTTGGATACTGTAAAACATTTTTCAGGGTTCGAAAAGGAGGTCATGAGGAACTGATTTCTAAAAAGATCAATTGGACCATTTTTGACCAATTTTTAAAAACTTATATGTTCTCTCTGTATCACTTTATTATTATGAATTTTTTTATTGGTTTATTTGGATGTCCTTTTTTGAAGCGAATTTAGATAAGCATCCTCGGAAAATTTACCAACAATGTTTGATTAAATCGGCTTTGGGGACAAAATGGTAATCAATTATTTTCTTTAAAAAAAAGAAACAAAACTTCAATTGTGTCAATTAAATACTGACATTTTTGGTATCATTCTCATATTATTGATCTCTCAATTGTGTGTCGTATTTCAACAAGTATCAGAGGGATTATTTTCAAGGTGAATAAATTGAGATAGAATCGCTGAGTCTGTAGCCACCTGTACAAACAATTCTTGTTTTTCTATTTTTAAGTAATAAATTCTAAGTACATTATGATTGCTGGAACTGTCGTAGTATAATCCAGTATCATGTGACGCAGCATATTTGAAACTTTCACAGCGTTGCCTTCTTATTGTTTCAATGAAGTTAAAAATGTTACGCAATCGTGTTCTCTTATAATAAAAATTTTTATATCTTATGTTTCCTCTTTTTCTCCTAAAATTTTGCGGGTATTAGATAATAAATTATTATACATTGCAATAACTTAAATTTATCAGCATTTGCGCCAGGCCTTGAAAAATTCTTCAACGCATGCACGCACATACCCTCTACATTCGTTTAGGACTTACAAGCTCTTGTAGTAAACCTCCTAATTATGAAAAAACGTATTTTTTCAGAGATTAGTATCTTTCCACTGACTATATATATATATGGACTAATTCTTGCTTTGTCAAACGATCCGAAGGAAAAAAATGTTAATGTTCAAAAATATGGTG
>JAUMHM010005018.1:0-18106 GCA_032362435.1 Melikaiella ostensackeni
TGCCCCCCCCCCGGACTCCCCTTGTGGAAAGGCGTGGATTTTTCATGCCCCCCCCCCCCCGGATCCTCTGTCTATTTGGACTTAGTTCATATTTTCTGAAAATATGGGTATTCTTGGTATTTAAAAGTAGGAAGTACAAACAAAAATTTGTAAAAACATTCTTAATTTTTCATGTTTTTCTGAAAAGAAGTTCGCATATTCAGGCGAACAGGGATAAATTAATAAGCTCATGCTTAGAGAAAGGCTAGTTTATTACAAATACTTGGATCAGACATGAAATGATCCATACGTATATTTGGTGCAGTCGATCTGCTCTAGGCCGGGCGAGCGCCAGAAGATTCTTCCAAACGGATATTATTGCAAGTAAAAATGAAAGGAATGAAGCTGAGATTACAATATATAATTATATATTTGCACCTACTATGTTGTATGGTAGCGAGACCTAGACGTATCAAGGAAAGGATAGGAGGAAAAGTGAACGCGATCGACATGCAATTCTTGCGGAATATATGGGGTAAAACGCTAATGGACAAAGTCAGATTGGGCTGAATGGTATAATAATAATAAATAATGTCTTAAAGATGTCAAACTGCACTTGTATGAGATAATGTCGACATTGCAAGTAAGAATTAGAAATGATTTGATAGCAGCAAGCAACTCAAAATACTCTTTTACACTTAAGAGAATTTCCTTGTCTAATGGTGATTTGTTGAAAGAAATTAACTGCAATAAACTAAGCCTACTTTGTCTACTCCGTTTGAGTGGTTCTAAGAACCCGATAATTTTATGGGGTGGACAAAAATATTGACTTAATTGCTAAAATTTTTGGCAGATAACATGCGAAAAACGGATACATTAGAAGCATTTTCTCAGGAAATGTCCGGCTTATAATAGTATTAGACTCCAAACTATAAAAAAGGATAAATCGCTGTTCTAAATAATAAGTCCAAAAGTTCCACAGATAATCTATTTATTCACACGATAAACATACATCACCCTTTTTAATACAGAAATGAGTAGATAGTTATTTTATGTAAGAAACTGGAAAATTGTTACGGACGGTAATTGGGTGATTGGGCACTGGTCCTATTTCATGTTACAATAAACTGAACTGAACAATCAATGATAATGAATCATTCAATTTCTTAATGTTATGTTAAGATAAAAAAGATTCTGATGATAATTTTGGTTCGGTTTGAATTTCTCCCGATTGGCCTTTTTCCCTCATTGAATAAATCATCTTTCTTCAAGATTCGAGAGTGAATTTCCCCAATTTATTAAACATGAGCTCTAGAGAAGATCTCTGTTGCCTGCTTCTGAAAGCAAAATATATGTCACCAATGAATTATCTAGCACTACCATGAGACTTTGATGTGTCCGCTACATTTTAGTTTACGTTATACTCACTCACAGTTGGCACCGATTACATGGGAACCAGGAAACCGTGCGAACACACGCACCGAAATCAGCCATGTGTAGGATTTCTCACTCTGTCCACAGACCACAAACCATATGCATTTGTGCAAGTGCATATGGCACTATGGAATTATGGCATATTCGTGCAACGAATTCACTAATAATAATAATAAAGTAATGAAAAAATAATGATAATAAGTCACTCAATTTCTTAATGTTATGTTAAGATAAAAAAAGTCTCTGAAGATAATTTAATTTCTGTTTGAATTTCTCCCGATTGGCTTTTGCCTCGTTGAATAAATCATCTTCCTTCAAGATTCGCGAGGTAATTTCCCCAATTTATTAAACATCACAGTTAAAGAAGATCTCTTTTGCCTACTTCTGAAAGCAAAATATCTGTCACCAATAAATTATCTAGCACTACCATAAGACTTTGATGTGTCCGTTGCACTTTAGTTAAGGTTACACTCACTCGCAGTTGGCACCGATTAGATGGGAACCAGGAAACCGTGCGAGCACACGCCCCGAAATCAGCCATGTGTACCTATTTCTCACTCTGTCCACAGACCGCAGACCATATGCATTTGCGGAAGTGCATAGGGAACGATGAAATTATGGCATGTTCATGCAACGAATTCACTGACCTCCTTTTTACACTAGCTGAATAATCATACGTACTCGAGAAAATTTTCGAATAGAAATTATTAAGTAATTATTAAGAAGAGTAATGATTAAGTAATTATTATTAGGTAATTCAAAAATGGTGGATGTATTGTAAAAACAGAAGCTTAGATGTTTGCGATACAAAGGTAGCCGATATCATTCAATTCTTAACTGAAGAATTCTATAAGGGAACATCTTATGGGATTTTGAATTGCATTCGTCTGGCCATCTCCCTTATTTCACAGCCTAAAATGGGTCAGAATGAAACTATAGAAAGATTTTTCAAAAGTTTTCACAAGTTTAGGCCACTTAAACAAGAAATTTTTAATGTTAATAGCAGTAGTAACTGGCCAAAGGATGCAGACATCATCGCCAATTGATATTAAAAACATTACTTTCTAACATGACTTAATAAAAATTAGGATACCAAAGCAGATTAAAACGTATAGGTCGGGTAAAAATCAGGTAGTTTCGATCTAACCCTTTTATCTCAAAAACAATAATATTTGACCTGAAAGGATCCTTCACTTTTATATTGAGAAGACCCAGGGTCTTAGGGGAGGTATAAAGATGGGTAAAGGATATCCTCTATGAATATGGCATAGATTTTCTGCCGATAAACGTAAATGTGTTAATATCGATCAGATAAGACAGTCAACAGGTTGGTCAGAAAATTCGGCCAACTTTGCTGAGTTCTGCAATGAGCCTATTCTTCTGGATAAGATCAATTGAACAGGCCATAGAATAAGGAGTGTTAGGAGTGCCGATTGCTTGTCAACTGTCATCTTTATGCTACAATTAACAATAAGTTATACGATCCACTCAATAGATATATTCTGACCATGTAGCATGAGCCGTCGTAAATTATTCACATCTTTAAAGAACTGAAAACATTTTTCCCCAAGAAAACTAATTTGAAATAACGATTGTAAGTTTCATATGCCGTGCGTGGCTCTTTATCTAAAGGGTGAATTTTGGTTGATAACATATGAGCTCATTGTGTTTGAGGATTGGGTAGAAAACAGTTGAAGCAAAAGCATCATTCTCAACATTCACTGGTATTTTGCCTATTTAACGAGATGATGTTTACTGAAAACTTCAGAATTCATCGTGAGAAACTAAAATTTTTTCCCTTTAGGGCGATAAATGGTTTATTTCTGCGGGAATTCTTGGAAGAACAACTCTATCAGGACATCAACAATCGCGAAATTATCTCATCACAAGGTGAGAGAATTCCCCAACAGAATACTGATTACTCTATCCGGAAAAAACAAGATACCTTTTTTTGTAGAGATATTTCGAAGGGAATGAAAATTACCTAGGTAGCGGTAGAATCGTAAATTTCCCCACTTTTCGTTATAAATTAAACTTCTTACTTGGAAAACGTCAACATTAACGATCTGAGATTTCGCTATATTGAACTAAACTACCCAGCTTTATTATCATTGAAAGCACCGCGCAATCTCGAAACTGGATATATTTCGCATCAGGTGATTCAGAAGGATAGTATAAATACAATTTAATAAGAGCCCGAACGTCGACGTCATTTGACTCGGGTCACGGGGTTAAATGCTTTTATTTTAGGACTTCACTTCCTTCGACCGCTATAACAAATCTGAAAGTCGTAATGCGCAAAAATGACGCACATGCAGTCTTATTTATAACATGTGTAAAATTTGAACGAATATAGGCATCAACATTATACACTGAAAAATGAGTTTTTTATTCCTGTGCTTATAATTCCTCTATAATACGGTACTCCGGTTTACACATTTTATTAAAATTTTACTGAACCTCATTTCGAGTTTAATTATTATTTATTTGTCATAAAACGCTTCATGGGTTAGCTTATATTTATCCTCTACACTTATAATGTACATTTATTCGTTTACACATTCTCATATTTTTAATTCGATTATTTTTCAAGGTATAATTTTAAGCGAGCTTTCAAGTTTAAAACTGCGTAATGATACTTATAATTTACTTTCACCGATTTCCTCTTTTCAATACGTTAATGACTCAGTAAATAGTTATAACTGAAAAATAAACTCGCTCTACAGCTCGCCTGACGTAACAGTATACTGAAATGCAAGAATAATCAAAATAATAGTTCCTGGATTTTGGTCGTGTTTGACATATATTTGATTTATTCTTTAGGAAGCAGAATTCTTTAATTCGGATTACCAAAATTTCTAAGCCGCAGCTTTCTTGAAAAATTCTTGTTTCATAAAATATAAATCTTGCCATTTATTTCCATAATTGTTTATATCTTTCATCACGAGGTAGATACTGGATATCAGTACACACTGGATAATGTAAATTTCTCATAATAGAAATAATAATTATCTAGGGGTAGTCTAAACGATTTCTTACGTAAGTTTGTCCTTACTAATTATTATTTTTTAAATATGCTAATTAAAACCAGTTTTGGCTGCTAAAATGACTTTTTATACTATTGTACACACTATACTATTATTTGTTTTATTTCTTTTTTAATATGCAATATTTGATATTTCATATTACATACGTCCAATATCTATATATCGATTAAGCTCCCTGGAAATCCCTTGAAATCCTTTAAGAACTATGGGAATCCCTTAAATTCCTCCGAATGTCTTCGAAAATCCTTCAAATTCTTTGAAATGTTCGCATATCCTTTGAAATTCTGTTAAATCTTTTGAAATCTTATGAAATCCTCTGAAATCCGTGAATGAACTTTGAAATATTTTGAAATCTTTTAAAATCTTTTGAAATCCTGCAAAATCATCGAAACTCCTCTAAATCTCTTTAAATCATTTAAAATCGGTTTAAATACTTTGAAATCTTTGCGAATCTTTTGATACCCCGTAAAATCTTTTGAAATATTTCGAAATCCCCAAAAATCCTATGTGATCCGCGGAAAGCGCTATCAATTTTTTTGAAATCGCTCAAAATCTCCAAAAATATTTCTAAATCCATTAAAATCTTTTCAAAGTCGTTGAAGTTTCTCGAAATCCCTTAAAATCCTTCATAATATTAGGAAATCCTCTAAAATTCCGTTCCATCTTTTGAATCCTTACGAGATCGTCCTTTGAAATCCGTAGCTATACTTTAAAATCTTTTTAAATCCTTTGAAATTTCGTTAAATCATCGAAACCGCTTGAAACCTTCCATAATCGGTTGAAATCCCTTAAAAATCCTTTGAAACCCCACGAGTTCATTTAAAATATTTCGAAATCTCTTCAAATCGCTTGAAATCTGTCAAAATCCTTTGTAATCCACGGAAATCGTTCTTAATTCCTTGGAATCACTAAAAATATTTTTAAGTCCACTAAATTCTTTGAAAAGCCATTAAAATTTCTCGAAATTCTAAAGTCTTTCATAATGTTGGGAAATCCTTTGAAATATTGTTAAAATCCCTTGAAGTCCCTTAAAATTCTTTGTAATCCGCGAAAATCGTTCTTGATTCCCTGAAAATCTGTCGAATTCCTTCGGTATCTTTTTAAATCCCGTAAAATCCTTTGAAGAAATTGAAATTTTCTCTAAAATTGTACTAGGTAACTTCTGCCAATTCTTGAAATCTTTTAAAATCACTCAAAATTTCTGAAATCATGTGAAAATTCCTTGAAATCCTTTGAATTCCATAGATATCGAACATAATCTGTTGAAATCCCTTTAAGTGGATTGAGCTCCTTGGAAAACCCTTAAAATTCTTTCAACGCCGTGGAAATCCTTTAAATTCTTTTAGATTCCGTGAAATCTTTTGAATTCCTTGAAATTACTTAAAAATTTTGAAAATCCCCAAGAAATCTCTTATAATCCTCTAAAATCCGTCGAAATCTCTTAAAATTTCCTTTTAAATTCCGTTGGAATCTTTCTGAATCTCTTAAAAACCATTAAAATTCTTCGAAATCCCTTAAAATCCTTCATAATATTCGCAATTCCTCTACAATTCAGCAAAACCGTTTTAAATCTCTCGAAATTATTTAATATCCCTTACATTCCTTGAAATTTTTCAAAATACGAGAAAATACTTCGGTTTCTCTTGAAATCCTTTAAAATACTTTGAAATCCCGTGAACTTCTTAAAAATATTTCGAAATCTCTTAAAATCCCTCGAAATTCCTTAAAATCCTTTTAAATCTGCGAAAATCGTTCTTAATTCCTCAAAATTCTTCAAAATGCCTAAAAAAAATTTTTAAATCCATTGAAATCTTTGAAGAACCATTATAATTTCTCGAAATCTCTTAAAATCCTTTAAATTATTCAGAAATTCTTTTAAACTTAGTGGTGCATTTTTGAATATTTCGAAACCTGCCAAGATCCCTTAGAATCCTTTGTGATCCGCGGAAATTGTTTTTAATTCCTCAAAATCCCTAAAAATATTATAAAATCCATTAAAATAATCTAGGTCATTAAAATTCCTCGAAATTTTTTAAAATCCTTTTATAGTATTCGGAAATCCTTTGAAGTTCCGTTAAATCTTTTAAAAATCTTACGGAATTTTCTAAGATCCGTGGGTATACTTTGAAATTTTTTGAAATCTGTTATTATCCCTTAAAATCCTTTGTAATCCGCGGAAATCGTTCTTAATTCCATTAAATCCCTCAAAATCCCTCAAAATCTGTCGAAATCCTTCAGTATCTCTTGATATCTCGTAAAATCTCTTGAATTCTGATTAAATTCCTTAAAGTCCCTAAAACTTTTGTAAAATCCCTTTAAAAAATCGAGATTTTTTCTGAAATTGTACCAGGTAATTTCTTCAAATTTTTTTAAACCTTTTAAAATAATTAAAAATGTGTAAAACCTCTCGTAGTCCTTGAGAATCATTTGAAATATCCTAAGACTTTCGCAGTCCCTTAAAATCTCATGCAATCCCTGAAAATCTTCAGAAGTCTCGTCTAATTCCGTAAAAAATTTGTAATTCTTTGTAATACTTTGTAGTGCTTTTAAATACTTCAAAATCCCTTGAAATATAGTTTACAGTGAAAATGATTGATATATTGAGTAAAAATATGAAATCCTATGTAAGAAGCGGGGGGAGGGGGCGGTCACAAAAATCTTACAAATCCTTAAGACAGTGGGAGGTGGTCTAAAATTTCAAAAAGCATCCTTACGTAAATAAAAGACGTTCCCTATGTTGAAAGGCCAAAAATGTTCATTGGGTGATAAAAGTACAATTGTAACCCCTTTCGATGTTCAAATTTAAAAAAGGTCATCGCGATTGTCGGATACGCGGTAAAGTGATTATTTTAACTGCGAGTCGCATGCAGCATCCAATACCATAAGTACAGATATAATGGATGTGTTTAAATGCAAGAAGTTTCACGGCAATTAGTTTTGCATTTTCGTCTGTTCGCAAGTCTGCAATGAAAATTCCTTGAGGGACCTCATCTCTCTCTTACCGTTGCGTAGCTCTTCTTCATGAGAAGCGCGATTCGCTGACGGCCTTTTACGCGCTATAAAAATGCAATGAATCCCCACTTTACCCAAACAAATTCTCGAAAACTCTATTCCAACATAACGGGCTTTCAAGCTTCATGACCTGCGACGATGAAACGCGACTATTTTGCAATTTGCGTGCCACACATTCTCTTCAAAATTCGAATGCAAACAATGAATCTTTTATACATGCGAAAAGGGAATAGCACACGGAATGAGAGTAAATAGTACCATTTATAATTGAATGATTTGAACTCTGAAAGGACACTTTGCAATTTTTTTCGTTTCTCTAAGAAAGAAATTCAAAATAAGAGAGTATTATGTCAAACAGTAAATTTGATCACTAGCTTGTCGCCTGAACTTATACTGTAAAAAAGAATTTTTGGAACCAAGTAAATACATTCACTTGAATCCTTATTTGTAACTTTTGGCGTGAAAATCGAAGTTAGCGATCTTAAAAAACGCCTTGTACATGCTAAACGCATTTTCAATTTCTAATCCATATAGAAATGATGAAAATGATCATTTTATGTTAATTTCGGCCCATTTTCATGCCTGTGGAACTGGACCACAAACACGCTTTTCGAGCGGTGTGAGTCGAAAGTACTTTCTACTCCCTTGGGAGCAAAAAAATGACGTCAGCGAAAGAATATAGCTTGTAATCATCTTATTGTGTAAATATATCGTATCGCCGACCGCGGATGTTTTTGGAACTGCTAAAAGCTAAACTCGCATTTCGTGAGTCAACTGCCGGTCGGCAGTCAAACGTGTTTCTTGGATTATTGGTTTTGTGCATTTCGCGGCCCTTTTATTCCAACCAGAAAAGCGAGATTGTGGAACCGACCCACAGACACGAAAAGTGTCCAACTCATAAGAAGTGTTGAGAAAAATGTGTCGTGTACGAAATGTGGCTATTAAATAACAGGACCGATTTTTTTCTGCTTGCTTGGGGCCTCGGCGAGGACAAGCAGGGTCCGACATTGATCTGTGTTCTTTCCTCCCCTTCTCTCCATGTTTCAAAGTTGTACGACCTTTAGTACGATAGTAAACTTTGTTCGAAGTTGACCGTCTACCTGAGCTCCGCCAGAATTATGTTGAGTGTGAAAGTAGAACAGTGAGTCAACGTGAAGTTTCTTGTGAAATTTGGAAAAGCCGTTACAGAAACATATAATTTGTTGAAGGAAGTAACTGAAGACTATCCGCGTCCCAGCCGTCCTCGCACATCACCGACGGTAACATCGAAGAAATAAGTAAAATTATTCGAAAAAATCGATGCCTGAGCATTCTAGCAATTGCTGACTTAATTAACATCAATGAAGAAACTCTAAGAATTTTAAATTAAAAATTACATGCGTAAGAAAAATAAGACCTTAAATGAGGAAGAATGGTTCGTGGATTCTTCATCAGGACAACGCGGCAGCACATAAGGCGCTGTCTGTACAGAGGTTTTTGACGAAGAACAAGATTTCCATATTGTATGATTTTTCTCTGTTCTCGGAGATCAAATCTGAGCTAAAAAAAATCAGATTCGAGTCGGTGGATGCTGTGAAGGAAGAAGCTGTGCGGCTCATGAAAGGCCTCTCAGAAAAGGATCCGCAACATTGCTTCAAAAAAAGGAAGATTCGTATGGAGCGGTGTAGGGATCGGGAAGGGGATAACATCTCAATTGAATATTTTTTTCAATAAAAATTGTTAGAACATCACTTCTTTCATTTAACAGCCACACCTCGTGTGAGTCGGGGGAGATCTTTTCGAATTTCTACAGCTCGGGAATGTTTTCAGCACTTGTTTACGGTTCGTGCTGAAAACACTTCCATCGCTGTAGAAATAGAAAGACGTCCACCTAGTTACGCAATATACTAATTTTCATTTTTCATCCACATATTTTAATATTTCGAGCGTTACCTCTTTTAATTAGATTTAATTAGATCACATAATTTACAAATTGTGACATTTAGCACAAGGGTCAGCAATCCGACCCAGCTTATCAAAAATTCTGTGTGCCATTCGAAATATATAGAACAGCCATCAGCCTAAAGCGGGACCTCATGATAAATCATGGTGCTGACAGATGGCTAGAGTCCCTCGATATCTTTTGAGAAAGAGCAATCTTAGTGCGCTCACGTGAAGTAAAGCAGGTGCTATTATACCCTCCAAATGAACATCGGAAGTGCGATTATTACCACGTGATATGGCAATGAATACTATTGTCAAATATTTCTCAATTTCTTTGGAAATTACCATGGTTGAATGGCCAAAAATGCATCGGTGAATTGCAATTCCCGACAGAAAACGATAGCATTTGTTACAATTTATCTAAATAGAAAGTCTCGCAATTCTGTTTTGTCAAAAAATATTGCGATAAGTAGTTTATACTGCTTAACACAGCTCATCAAATCATGGTAATATTATTTTCAATTATTTTATTTGGTGATATTCACAATTTGCATAGTAATCTGACAAAGTTGGCGAAAATTCAAAATAAAATTAGCACTTTCGACAATTTCAGTCAATTTTCTTAGTAAAAATGGTAATTTGTGCCAATAAGTCGAAACCTCTTTTTTCCGTGTACTCATTTGAGGCACAGAGGTTACTATTACTACTTTTTTTAAAGTCATTAAGTAGTACGAGATCTGAAACCGAATTGAGACGGGTGGGGGGAAAGGTATAATAACTTTGTAACTTTGGGTTAATTCGTAATCTAAATTTATACAGAGTGTTTTAACAGTTGAATAAAATATCCGCAATCGTACTCTTTTGCATCCCAATATACGCGCAAAGTAAACACTTGCGTTTTAGTAAATGAGCCTGTGTAAATGCAAATTTTGTGATAAGTAAATTCCCGCAAAACCCTTGAAATGATCTGGTCGCATTTGAACTGCGCGAAACAAACACCGGAAATGCGATACGGATCCGGCGCATTTGGTATCCCCGCAGGAAATGTACGACTGCGCCGTCTGGTGTGAATTTTTATGAGAAATTAAGAAGACCTTACCTGTTTCCTTTGGGCAACATTAGCCGCGTTAGCACCGGTCTGGCGTAACGGTACACCTTGATCATATTCCTCCAAGGTGGCTTTATTCGATCCGCACTCATTAGCAGATGCGATTCCTCCTCGCCTGGTAAAATTATACCGTGAATCAAAAATTCGAATCGTCGCTTGTCCTTTAATTCACCTCCGGGATCAAAAAATTCAAGTGCTGGATTGAATCTCCAGAGAGAAATCTTCATTGCAGGGCTTTGACTCACGCCATAGATGAATTTTCAACCAAGAGGATTAATTTCTACCACAAAAGATGAATTTAAAAAAAAATAGTTGAATTTTCAACAAAATAGTTGAATTTTCAACCAAAGAGAGGAATTTTCCATTAAAATGATGCATCCTCAACCAAAAAGATGAATTTTTGGCAAAGTAGGTTGACTCTCAACCAAGTAGTTGAATTTTTCACCAAGCAAGATGAATTCTCAACGAGAAATGTAATAGGTAATATATCAACCAAACTGTTGAATTTTTAATCGAAAAAGACCACTTTCCTCCGAAATATTAAAGTTTTTAAACAAATAGATGAATTTTCAAACAAAAAAGTGAATCCTTAACAAAATACATGAATTTGTAACCGAATAGTTGAATTTTCAATTGAAAAAGATCAATTTTCAATTAAAAACGGAATAATTTATTTTTCAGGTCAAATAATTAATTTTCAACAAAAAAAAATCGCAACTGACTTACATAAAAAAAAAACATTAAAATTGTTTGTCAAAGAGATGAATCTTCAACCAAAAAAATGCGTCTTTAAAATACATGAATTTTCAACTAAAAAAGATCAATTTTCAATGAAAAACGGAATAATTTGATTTTCAGTAAAAGAAATTAGTTTTCATAAAAAAGAATCGCAACTAATTTTCAAGAAAAAAAAAACAAATTCAAAAAAAAAAATTGAAATTGTTCACCAAAAAGATGAATCTTTAACAAAAAAAAATGAATCTTCAAGAAAATACATGAACTTTCAACTAAAAAAGATTAATTTTCAATGAAAAACAAAATAATTCAATTTTCAGTGAAAAAAAAATAGTTTTCAACAAGAAAAAATCGCAACTAATTCTCAACAAAAATAAAAGCAAAAAAAATTCAACAAAAATAAAAGCAAAATAAATTCAACAAAAAAAACAAATGAAATATTAAAATTTGCAACCAAAGAGATGAATCTCTAACCAAAAAAATGTGTTTCAAACAAAATACATCAATTTTCTACCAAACAGTTTAATTTTCACGTGAAAAAGATCAGTCAACAAGCAAAAATAGAGTCATTAAATTTTCAGTAAAAAAAAAATTCCAACAAAAAAAAAGAGTTTTCAACAAAACAGTTAAATTTTCAAACAAAGCAGAATAATTGTAAGCCAAGCAGTTGCATTTTTTAACAAAAAAGGTAAAAGTTGTACCAAAGGAAATGAATTTTCAAACCAAAAAGACGAATTTTCAACAAAAGAATCCAATTTTCGACCAAGAAAGATTTTTCAGTCAAGAAAAAACAAAACTCCAACCAAATTGTTGAACTTCCAACTGGAAAAGACGAATTCTTTACAGAAGAGTTGAATTTTCAACCGAAGAGATAAGACAAGATAAATCTAGCAGTTGAATTTTTAATCCAAGAAGGTAAAATTTGTACCAAAGAAGATGAATTTTCAAACCAAAAAGACGAATTTTCAACAAAAGAAATCAATTTTCAACCAAGAAAGATTTTTCAGTCAAGAAGAAACAAAATTTCAACTAAATTGTTGAATTTTCAACCGAAGAGATAAGTCTTCAACCAAAAAGATGAATTTTTAACAATGTATTTCAAGTTTCAACCAAGTAATTGAATTTTCAACCAAACAAGAATAATTTTCAACAAAAAGGTAAGTGTTGATATTTCTACAAAATAAAACTTTAATTTTGAATCAAAAAAAGTTGAATTCGACCACAAAAGACGAATTTAAAAAAAAAGTTTGAATCGTCAACCAAAACAGATAAATTTGTTGACCAAAAAGTTCAATTTTCTACCGAAACAGTTTAATTTCGAACCCAAAAAGACGAATTTTCAATAAAACAATTTAATTTCCAACCAAAAAGGACAACTTATTCAACAAAATTGTCGAATTTTTAACTAAATATTTAAATTTTCAAGCAAATGATACAGTTTTCATCGAAGAAAGACTAATTCTCGAGGAAAAATATGATAGTAGACGTTTCACCCAAAAAGAATAAACTTTCAACCAAAAATAGTTGGATTTTCTTATTGCGTTCCATTAATTCAGTTCGCATTTAAGTGGGGGAAAAAAAAATTTCTTTATCTTTGCAAATACCTAAATTCCCAGTTGAAATTTTATTACGAGTATATGCGATTATCCTTCTTCGATTAAATTTTTCTCTTCTTCTAAAAGTCTCCAATTTTTCTGGAATGGTGAGGTTGAGAAAATTTTTTAGTTACCTTTGAAAAACCCTCGAAAAGAGCTGGAATTTGAAAATCAAAATTCTGTAGCAACCCTGGTGTATAAAATTGAATTGAGAAGTTTTATACAAAATTTTATCAAATAATTACAAAATATCAAAATGATATCACTTTTATAAATCAGGTATAAAATTTACACAATAGAATTCTTTAGAAATTCAAAATATCTGCATAAAATTTAAAATTATCAACATAATTTTATGGAATTTCTTTAAAATGATGTTTTCTTCAATTTTGTATGCCTTGCGACTTAAAAAAATGAAGTAGGTTTAAAAATTGAGCCTGAGTGATTTATAAGTTTATTATTTATTGAAATCCATGCCATTATTTTGACACTATTTTTCAAAATTTATGCCACTATTGACACTGTTTTTTTATCTCTGAGATAAGCCTTAGCCCTGTTATTGCAATAAATCTTGTGAGGAATCGTTATTTATTTTCAATGTTTGAAAATTACCAAATTGCCTCCATATTAAAAGCATTTGTTTTTTAAATTAAGTGAACCTTATTTACTCTGCCAGCCAAAATAAGAGTAAGTTTGTTCCCACGAATTTCACAAATGCTGAAAGGCAACTCAACTGATTTGAGCAAACTCCGCAGGAAAAAAATTATTTCCATGGTAATCGCTGAAATTATTATGATCATCGTCAGAGCGAGACTGTCGGAAATGTGAGATTATTGTTGCACTTGAGGGATGCGGTATTTTTTTCAGAAGTACGTACTTGACGTAATGGCTGGGAATCGCGAAAGTGGTTTTAGAAGAATCTCCTCAACCCAATCGCAGGTCGTTGAAATATTAAGCTTCCAAGAAAATTCTAGCCGAGTGTTCTCTTTCGCACATCACCCATTTGCAAGTATTGCTATTTAAAATAAGTAATCTGTCTGAGTAGATGAGCATGCTGCTTTTTAATTCAAAATTTCTACCTTACCGACTTCGAGACCATTCCACAGGTCAAGTGGTTCGTGTCCGCGCTAAGTTTCTAGAATTTACTTGATGAAGTCATTAAAATCTAAAATAACCTTGAAGTTGTTCCTCCCAAATTCGTTTCATATAATTGCGCAGTATAATTTTATGACGTCATCCAGAAGATTCTAGGAACTCAATATGGACACGAACCACTCGAGCTGTGGAAAGGTCTTGATGTCGGTAAGGTAGGAACTTTGAATTGAAACTTAGATTGTCCATTTACTTTTCTGAATAAAAATGTGCAAAGGAAAGAAAAAGTCAGATGTTTTTTCAGAGCAAAAAATTCATTTATTACATGATAAATCATGATTAGAGTTGATTTTTCACTTGTGAAGTTCGACCACTCAATCTACATATTGTGAACAACTCATTCAGCTAAAAAGCAATCCTGAATAATTCAACATTTTATATTATAAGCATCAGTCATGAAAAATGAGCAGCGCCAGTGCAAGTTTTTTGCAACTGCAAGTCTATCTACATTTTCTCTTTGACATACCAGACATGTCACGGAAACAGCATGTTCGGATTAAGATCCGCATAATAATATTTTAATGACAGTAGTAAACATTACGTTTCGCTTCGTCCGGGATTAAGACTGAAATCGGATTGGAAATATAAACCACCTGCAATAAGAGGCGTTCTTACTCCCCTTGTACGGGTTTTCGTTCCGCTTGCTCGAATGCTTGAGAGGCGTTCATACGAATCGCTCATGTCTCTAGATTTAACAACATACCTGTATATACCTGGTACCAAGGAAAGCTCGAAATATTTAATTCTCAAGCGTTTTTAAATCTCAAAATTTTTTTAATACTTTGATTTATTTTTCTTTAAATTAGCTTCCAATTTTACGGATGCCCATACCTGCAGACCGGCCTTAAAAGCGGTTCTACGAAATTTTTTTGAAAGGGTTCAAGAAATTTAAAAAGTTTTGAAAGATTTCCAGGGATATAAAAGCATCTCAACACATTTCAAGGAAATTCATAGGATTTCCAAGGATTTTGATTTTCTAAGAATGCTCAAAGCTTTTAAATTTAAATATTTTAAGGAGTTCTCAAAGATTTTAAAGTTTTAAGGAGTTGAAGGAATTTCAAAGGAACTAACTAAGGGATTTGATATTATTTCGAAGATTTCAAGCGATTTTAAGAGATGTAAAAAATGTTTATGGGAATGCAAAGGATTTCCTAAACTTTGTAAGGATTTGAAGGATTTCATAGGATTTGAAAGGTGTTGGAGTATTTTTAATTATTTCAAGGGACTTTAGAGGATATTCAAGATTTCCAAATATTTCAAAGGAATTTTAAGGAATATCAATGGATTTTAAGGAACTTGATGAGATCTCCAAAGGTTTTCAATAATTTGAAGGGATTTTAAATGCTCTCAATAAGGTATTGAAATGAATTTCCCAGAATCTGAGAGGATAATATAGGACTTCAAGTATTTCGAGGGATTTCAAAAGATTTCGAAGGATTTGAAATATTTTAGCGCATTTCAAAGATTCCAAGAGATTTTCAAATATTTTAAGGTATTTCCGACGATTTTTAAGAATTTTAAGGAGTTAAAGATATTATGAAACATTCCGAAGAATTTTCAGTTGATTTCAATAGATTTTAAGAATTTGAAGAGATTTCAGGGGATGTAAAAGATTTTAGGATATTTTAAAAGATTCCAAGGAATGTTCAAGAGCTTCAAAAAATTTCAGAAGATTTGAAATGTTCCAGGGTTTTTTTAAAGATTCAATGGCAATTTTCAAGAAATTAAACAAATTCCAAGGGATTTCCAAGAATCTTGAGAATTTTAAGGTATTTAAACAAATTTCATGCGGGTTCTAAGAATTTCCTACAATTCCGAACGATTTGGAAGGATTTTGTAAGATCTAATGGAATTTCATTTTTTTCTAAAGTAAAATTCATGATTTAGGATACTTCCAAAGTTAAACTTATACTTTATCACGAAAATGATGCTCTGTGAATATTGTCTGGCCAATAATGTATTGCCCTACTTAGAATTTGCTTCTTTAGACAATCACCTAATCAGAATACTTGTAAACTAAGCTTCTGTTCTGGACACTAGTGTCGGGTCAAGAATGCCTTTTCCTACTTGGAATTTTCTTTTTTTTTTTGAAAATAAAAATAATGCTATTGAACCAATGCCTGGCCAGGAATGTCTATCCCTACTTTTCATTTACTTTTTTTCACTATAAAATTTATTATTAATAATACTTCCAAATTCAAACTTAAACTTCATCACGAGAATGATGCTATATAACCTCTGCCTGCCCAAGAATGTATTGTCCTACTTAGAATTTGCTTTTTTTAGACAATTAACTAATCAGAGTACTTGAAAACTAAACTTCTATTTTGAACACTACTGCCAGGTCAAGAATGTCTTACCCAAGTTGGGTTTTTCTTTTTTTAAAGTAAAAATTATGCTATTGAGCTAGTGTCTGACGAGAAATGTCTTTCCCTACTTATAATTTGCTTTTTTTTTCGTGAAATTCATCATTTAATATACTTCCAAAACTAAACTTAAATTTTAATACAAAAATGAAGCTCTATAATTACTCTCTATCCAAGAATGTATCCTTAGAATTTACTTTCTTTTCATTTTCGAAACTGCCATTTTCATAATTAATTCTTTCCTAAGAGCGTTCAAGACTTAAAATTATTAAAAACAAAAGAAAAGAAATGTATGGAACAACTTTTGCTTGTACAAAATACGGGGTTTTTTACCTGCGAGGGAAAAGTATAAAAGGTCCTCTTTATGAATCAGAATAAAAGACCATTTTTCATAAATTATGCATGATTTATAATAGTTTCTGAATTGCATGAGTACGGAGACTGTGAATCTTGAAAATTGATACCCATAAAGGTCACACTGGCATGGTAATTGATTTCTGTAGATGCTGAATGCAGAGGTGTTCTAACCTTCCAGGATCAACTTGAATCCCGTTCGCTATATACAATTCCATAAAAATTCGTAGACAAGATGATATCTAAGTTATCGATATTTATACATGTTTTTTGACATTCATTCTCAAGATTGACTAAAGGCTGAATTTCTAATCACGCTAATGAATCACTAATTGTGTTGACTAATGTAAAAAAGTCTTATACTAACTTGTTTTTGAAATTTGAAGAAAGCATTTGAAAACAAATCCACAGACTCTTTTCTTCTTTATTTAGAGAGTATTTTGAAAGTATAAAAAAATAGCGATGATAACCTTCTTCAGTGTGAAATGGCTTTCCAATTAGAGCACGAGTCACAGCATTCATATTTTACGCAGCATAATGTTTGCCACATCTCACGAACTTTAAAAGACAGTGCACTTTGCCTTCTAGCATGAAACTTGAAAGACATCGATTTTTACATATATTTGTAAAAGAAACCTTCCTGAGGGTTAAATCTTCACAAAGCCTCATAAAAGTTGCATAAAAACCACTATGCCGTCATCAGTAACAGCACAAACTCTTCATAAAAATTACGTTTAAGAGATCCTTGACCCAATTCAATTTTTATTTTTTAAATTTTAATCGAGTTTAAGTACAACTCTTAGTTACCCTAATCCCTTTTAATAAGGCTTATTTTCAGGGTTTGCAGCTCATGGAATACGAGCCTGATAATTGAACAGAGTAAAAAAATACATCAGTAAATGAACTGTTTTATCGTCTCTATTTGGTTTACACTCACTCCCTTTTACGGATTTAAGAGTCTTTACAGAACCATTACATGTTTTCTTATCGACAATTCTCATGTGCCACCTTACCAGCTGTATTATTATGTATCGTTTCAACCACTATTCTTAATCATAGGCATTTGCGTCCTTGCCCAGGTCTCTCTCTCCGTCTCTCTCTCGCAATTTTGTCCCCCCCTTTGCGTGTTCTCTCCATCTTCTCCTCAAAGTCTGCCAATATCAATTCACTCCTCTCTCATTTATGCCCTACCATCCTCCCCTTTCCCTCTTTATCACTTTCCACTCTCTTCCTTCCATTACCCCTTATTTGACCTCTTCCATGTAACTTTTCTTCTCCTTCTGTCTTTTTTCACTCAACATTCTTTCGTGATCTCTTTTCACCCTGTTGAGTACTCATTTCTCCATTTCCCGTTTCCTCCATTTTCTCATACTCTCCTTCATCCTGTCTTTACTTTCCCTG
>JAUMHM010005037.1:0-18098 GCA_032362435.1 Melikaiella ostensackeni
GCTAAATAAAATACGTTTTATACATCATTATTGACTAGTAGATCAAAAAAACTGTCAATTAAGATCGACAAACTCTACTAAAAAATAAGGTTTATGTCGGTAATTTTAATATCACTTTTTCTCAACACAAATACAAAAATACCTTAAGCAGGCAACGGAATGAACGACGCTACAGTCTGAAGAAAGGAAATCTATATATTGAAAAATTATTTTGATGCTAGGAGGAAATAACGTATTAACGATCTCCGATTGGTCCACGACTCTTACGAAACACATTACCTATACAGTCAGACGTTTCCAGGACATCTTTTTGATCAATATCGAAATTCAGTCAGCCTTCTCGAAGTGCATTTTTTTATTGATAGAAAAGAATTGGTAATTCCGACTTGGAAATTGAGTTTCATAAATAAAATTTTATTCCATTTCGAGTCATTGCGTTTATCTTGGCAAGATGTTTTTTACTCAAAGCCAAATTTACCACCAACTTTCTGGGCTGAGGCTATCGCAACTGCAGCCTCCTTAAAAAAACGATATCCATCGAGAAGTTGAGATGACATTACACCGTTCGAAGCCAAATTCGGTCGTAAGCCAGATGTTTCAAATCTGAGAGTTTTTGGCTGCCTAGCTTATACTCTCATCAGAGTAAGAGGAAATAGCAAAATTGGACCGGAGTCAAAACCAGGTATCTTCGTAGGTTATTCAGATGGGTCAAAGGCCTATCGAATATGGGACCCTGAGTCGAGAAAGATCATCAGAAGTAGGGATGTCATTTTCAATGAAGAATCAAAGGGGTTTCTGGATGGAGGAAAAGAAGAAGAATTCCTGGAGGTCGAAATTTATTTTCGCCACCATGAAACTAAAGAAGATGTCAATGCAGAAATGAAAGCTGAAAATCAAAACGAGAGCAGCGAAGGCGACACTGAATCAGAACCATGAAATCCAAACGAATTCGAATACAACACTATCAAAGAATCTGCAGAACCTCCTCAACAACTTGTTGACGAAATTCAACCTACTCCGATCAAGAGGGGGCCTGGACACCCCAAGACATTAAAAGCAGGTAAATCAGGTGGGCCAAAAAAATTATACAATACAGGACAATCTGATTATGAAGCAAATTTGGAATGTGATGGAATCACTGATCCAGCAGTTGAAGAGGCAATGGCTGGACCCCATGCCAAAGAATGGAAGGAAGCAATGAAATTCAAATTCAACGCCCTTCAACGAAGCAAGGCCTGGATCGTAGTGAAACGACCTACAAACAAGAAAGTTATTGGTTGTGGATAGGCTTTAAGAATCAAATTCAATGCAGACGGAAGCCTGGAACGGAGAAAAGCTCGATTGGTAGCGAAAGGTTTCTCTCAACGGCCAGGAGTGGACTTTGAAGAAGCTTTCGCGCCAGTTGCCATACTTAGTTCAATACGAATCCTCGTAGAACTGGCTGCAGAATTGGGACTCATCCTATAATCAGCTAGGCGTAGTGATGGCGAATATCAACGGTGACCTTGACAAGGAGTCATTCATGGAGCAAGCCGAAGGATCCATCAACGCCGGAAACGAGGAAATGGTTTACTCGTTAGAAAAATCCTTATATGGACTGAAATAGTCCGGAAGGCAATGGTTTAAGAAACTAAACCAAGAATTACAAGAATTCGATTTGAAACCTCTAAATGGCAACAAATGCGTTTATATCAAGAAATCAGGAGACATTTACATCATCGTTGTCGTTTACAAAGATGATCTCATCATTGGAACAAATGGTGGAGAAATGTACTTGAAACTGAAAGAAGATTTAGCAAGTAAGTTTCAAATGAAAGATCTTGGATCTTTGCATTGTGGCTTGGATATTGAGTTCCAACAAGATCCATCAACAAAATCCGTGAAAATTTATCAGCTAAAATACATTGATAAGGCCCTCACAGACTACGGAATGGAAGAGTCAAAAACCGATGTCAATTCCTCTCGATGACAACAGCAAGCTAAGTAAGAAGATGGGATCGGCAGCTGAAGAATAAATCACAAAGATGAGCAACGTACCTTATCAGTCACTCATTGGAACTCTGATGTATTTAGCAGTGTCGTCGCGTCCTGATATTGCTCACACAGTCAGCGCACTAAGCCAATTCAATGTCAATCCTGGCAAGGCGCGATGGGCTGCAGCAAAACGGGTGTTACGATATCTCCGAAGTACAAGTGACCATGGCTCAATTTTCAAGAAGACCAATAGTAGTTTAGTCGCATTCGTCGACGCAGACTGGGCTGGATACACTGACGACAGAACATTCTGCACCGGATACGTTCTTAAACTGACTGGTGCCGTACTTACATGGGAAGGCAAAAAACAGAAAACTATCGCTCTATCGAGTACTGAAGCCAAGTATATGGCTCTCAGAAAGCAGGTAAGAAAAACGTTTATCTGCGAAACCTTTTGAAGGAGGTTGGATTCCTCGAGAGAAAAGCCGAACCAACGATTGTCTCTTGTGATAATCAGGGAACGCAAAAGTTGATGCGTACTCCCTTTCATCACTCAAGCACCAAGCATATAGACATTAGACACCACTTCGTGAGGGAAGTTTTTTAACATGGAGAATTGGACATCAAGTACAGACAAGTACACACCAATAGACTAGGGGTGTTAAATGTCGTGAATTAACCCGCATTGAGAGGGGGTGTTGTTCCCGCCTGTATTCAAAGGCAACACGGGTTCGTGAGGTCACAGTCAAGAATTTATTGAGTCCAAATCTTTTCCAAGAAGCTGAAAAATATGCTTAGTTACGAGATTGGCTGTCGCGTCCTCGAGGATCCCATTTGATGCAGCTTAAAATACTTCTAAAACTACACTTTCCCGGAAAATACGTGTTTTATACACCTAGTGCAAGAGTTGGATGACGAAACTTCAAGATAAGGATTAGTTTGACCTAAAAGTTCTTCTGAAACGTAGCCAATCTGAAACGTAACTTCCACAAGGAATATGTTTTTGACTCAAAAGCGTCCATCGTCAGGACGTAAAGTTACCGCCCGGAGAGTGCAGGCGATAATCTGAAGCCAAACTTAGTCCAAAATTGGACTCAGTTTTTGGAAATTGGAATTGGAATTGAAAAATTGGAATTTTTTTACGTGCGATCAACTCTTTCTCCTTCGAATACATTGTAAAGGCTTATACAGTTGTTGAGAGCAAAATGTACATCTGCTTTGCTGTAGACTTTTTTTAAATTTGTGGTCCAAGAAGTTTTTAGACTCAACTTTCCTTAAGATCAATGAGGATATGTCAAAAGACACAATACTTTTGAAGGTAAGTTCAACTTTTGGTTATGGTATAATTCTATTTCAAGAACATTGTACAATAACGCCCGATATTAATGGTTCAACAGTAGCTAAACAATCAATCGCCAAATCCAGGAAAAAGCATTAAAAATGGCGTTCTCTGATCAGGATTGTTTTGAGATGTTGACAGAACATAAGAACGTATCATGCTTTATGCGAATCACAACGGCTCAATATGTACTGGCGAATAGTAGTAAAGTTGGTGTTGCACAGATCCCAAAAAAACCCTTGATGACGGCCTTGGGTGGTATATGGATGAAACAAGCGACACCATATGCAGACCGATTAAACGAAATCATTTCTTTGGTAGTTCAATCAAAACTCCATCAAAAATGGAAATCCGATTACTGTGTCAATAAGTAATTATTTTATATATTTTTGCTGTATAATTATAATCGTAGCCCGAAAATTATGGGAACTGCTGTAAAAACGGAAATTATCTACGATTAGTGTTAAGAGTTGTGTCTGTTTCTTCCGCGTAACCCACACGTGATTGAATAAGTCATACACATTAATTTAGTTGTGAGATATTAAATTCACTTCTATTCTAAGGGTGCCAAGAATTTGGCGCGTTTTCTAAAGAAAATATTTATCTAGTGACATTTTTTAATTTGTTACAGCAACGTTATAAGCGATTAAATCAGTTTCATTTTTTGGGTTTATATGTACTTTAATAAAAAAATTTTAAATGCGATTGAGTGCGCATGCGCAATCAACCACGCATGCGCAGTACTTCCTTATTACTTCTACCAGGAGTGATGGGATCCTCCGTACTGCAAAACGCAATCTATTCTTTCAATCCGTCCAAAATATGAACTCGCTAATCCAGATAGAATTTTTTAGATGCATTTTAATTTGTGCTTAAGAACAATCCTACTATTGATTTTAATAGTTTAAAACAATTAGCAAATGACCAAAATAAATATTTATCGGAGACTAAGTGTAACATATGGAATTTTCTGCGCGCACAGTCAAAAAACACGTTTCCTGTTAAAACTGTTTTAAGCAAAAAAAAACAATTATTTTATTATATCTATTTCACTACTTCGTTAATAATATCACTTACACAATTATTTATATTACGTATAGATATATATTGTTTTTATTTACTTATAACATGAATTTTCTCATCTTCATCCATATTTTCATCTGCTGTCACAGATAGTGGCTTCTGTAAGAGGAAAATTAGAAAATAATAAATTTATGATTACTAATAGAAGAATTGTTTAATATTTTTAGATGCACAGTTCTCTTTTAAACAGAGTTTGAGCATAATTAAAAAAATATCGAGAGCTTAGGTGAGAGGAGTGCCAAGGATGCCAAGGACTGGAGACGGGGGTGCCAATAATCAGGGTTATCAATGCCCACAACTGAAATTTTGGGACTACATAATTGCTTTTGATTATTTTTCAAGTTTTGTCCATTTTTAAAAACAATTTAACATTTCAGTTTATTCAGCGTTAAACTTTGATTATGGGTATAATTATCACTCCCAATAAGCGTTTATATTACCCTAGGATCATGTGTTATTCTGCTTATATTTACTAATGTATCTGCAAACACCCTTGTAATTCATTCAAAATTGACGAAGATAAGAAAAATGTTGTTCTGACATGAAAAGTTGCACCGCCGACTATCTTTCTTAACAGTTTATAGATTTTCTTCGTGCTAGCATGGAAAGTTTAAGGTGAAAAAATAGTTTTATAAATACTAACATCACTTTGTCTGGTATTGATTTTTCTTTTACCAACGCTTCTCCTTTATTTAGAATTGACTTCTGTTATTTACAAGCAGAAGATTTAGGGAGAAAAAGACATTTTATAAAAACTGTCAACACTTAGGAAAAGATTAGTTTTTCTTTGCACTCGCATGTACTTTTGTCACGTTCCTCAAAACGCAAAAATGTGTACAAAATACTTTTCACATTTAGCTAATATAAATATCTTTAAAGTAATAAACCCTCAATATTCAATAATTATTTGAATTACTTTCTTTTATGACAATTTTGAAGAACAACAAGAAATAAGATTTATGTTGTTAAATATTATATGACCTCTTAACACAAGCACAGAAAATGCCACTAATGCGTCAGTGGATAGAAATGCGGAATGCTATAGTGCGCCCATAAAAAAAAACGAAGAATATTGTATATCCTGTTTGTATGAATGTATACTCTAAAATTTACGAAAGCAGTATGTACGCACATATATTATTAGAAACCCAGTTCCCAAGACAAAGCTTTTTTCGCAAACATTTTTTTCTTTAGTCCAACCCTTCCTCTGCTCCACTTCACTTGCTCAACAAATTCATCAGAAAAATGTCCCGCAACTTAATATTTTGCATCATTTTGATGCTCGTAGGAAATAAAGTACTAACAACCTCAGATTGGTCCACAACTGTTACTAAACATCTTACTCAAACCGTTAGACCATTCCAGGTCATATTTTTAATCGATACCGAAATGCAGACTCAACCTCCTCAAAGTGCAGTTTTAATAAACAAAATCGAGCAAGTAATTCCAACTTGGAAATTGAATTTCAGAAATCAGAGTATGTCAGATATCGGATCTCTGAGTTTTCCTGAATCATTGAAAGATCCTAGGGGGACAACATTGTTTATCATTGTTTATTCTCCGAAAGATGATTATGATTTAAAAAAATTGAGAACCACAACAGAATTCATTGTCGGAATCTCCCCAAACCGCAGCCGACCTAAATGTCTAGTAGTATTATCTACAACAAAAAACCTGAGTTACAAGAAGCTGTTTCGATTCATGTGGTCTAAGAAGTTTCTAGACGCAACTGTCCTCGAGATCAATGAGGATATGTCTGAAGAGACAATGCTTTTGAACGTAAGTTTATCTCTCAGTAATACCTGGTCCAAGTAATTTTAAATGCTTAACTGTCTAAATAACAGTGAAACTAGAGGAAGCTAGAGAAAAAATGCTTAACGTTAAAGAAAATAGATATTAACCTTCTATAAAAAAAAATATCTCTGTTTTCAGAAGTGGAATCACGATTCTGTCTCACCTTCAGTCATCACCAAGCTCCACTACTACAATCCATTTACGGAAACGTTCACCGAAAGAAGGTACTCGTCAAAAGCTCGTTTATTTCCAGAGAAGCTGAAGGACTTGCATGGACACGAGATGAAGGTAGGCCTTTATGACACACCGCCTGACAGCTACGTAAAACGGAACAGCACTGGTCATCCAATCGAAACGCGAGGTCCAGATGTACTATTGTCAAAAGTTCTGTCAAGTAAGATGAATTTTAAAATGTTCCTGACTCCATCAAAGTCAGCTAATTGGGGAAAATATGACTGCAACATAGACAGGGCCACTGGAGGATTTTACAACCTTTTCCACGGTGAAATTCAATACATTTCTAACATTGTGGGACTTACGAGTGCCTGCGAAGTGACATTATCAGAATCGACAAGCACCTACGATTTTATAGCGTATAGCGCCTTGGTGCCAATTTTACCAAGCAAAACGGTGTCCCACTTAGACCCCTGGAAATGCGCATTACCGATCATCCTAATCGGTCTGATCACATTCATCGTGCAGGTATTCGAGCGAAAAATGAAGTTCGAATATGCTTCCTGACAATGGCACAAAATCTTGCAACCTCTATTGGGGGCTTCATTGAATGAAACTCCACGGAAATTAAAAGAAAAAATCGTCTTCGGCTGCTTACTCCTCACTGGAATGACCTATGCGTCCTCTATCTTTTTCGTCCATGACTGAAGCGATGGTCAAAGTAGAGTCAAACATTAAGATGGAAGATTTGTACGATTTGTATCAATCAGGATTCATGCCAGTGATTAACGGAGCAATACATGAAATAATCTTCAACAATAGCGAGGGAATCACTCGTCAAATCCTAGAGAAATCATTCAAGTCGTCGTTCTCTCATCAGGATTGTTTCAGGATGCTGACAGAACATAAAAACGTATCATGCTTTATGCGAATCTCAACAGCAAAATTTCTACTGGCAAGCAGCAGTAACATTAATGTTGCACAGGTTCTAAAACAACTATTGATTACGGCATTGGGTGGTATTTCGATGGAACCAGCGACACCATATGTGGACCGATTCAACGAAATTATTGCTTTGGTAGTTCAATCAGGACTCTATCAAAAATGGAAGGACGATCACTCTATCGATGCAGCCTTCAAGATTCAGGCAGATCATTCAGATCGAGGAACGCTGAGTCCACAAGGAATGTTTTTTCAAATTCTTCTATTCATGATTACCGGATATACTTTGTCGTTCCTGGTTTTCCTGGCAGAATTTATCACTGGTAATTCGATCTCCTTCAAGCGAATCTGGGAAAGAAAATAAATTATCTCAATGAACTGACAATGAGTAGGAGATCTGATAGTAAAGTGAACTTACATAACCGTTGTACCAACTTAATCACTCGTGTCAGTATCACGTTCAGAAAAAATTTTTGTTCATCCACCAAAATTGTTTGGTTGATTTCAAGCAAGAATTTGGTTGAGTGAACGAAATTTTTGTTCATTAAACCAAACATTTTTTGGTTTAACCAAATTTCTCCTTGAATCTACTAAACTATTTATATTTGCTAAAATCTACCAAAACATTTCTTGGATCAACCAAATATTTTGTTGACCATATAACAACCAAATTCCATGGTTGAACCAACATAAATCAGGTTTATTGAAACAAACTTTTTTCATGGTACATATTTCAAGATCCAGTCTTATCATTATGGTATATAATCATTAGGATGGTCTGTACTTTACTTTTTTTGAAAACGTTCGCTCCTAGTCGCGATTCTGGTGCGAATGACCAAAAATAGAATAACCTCAAAATTTGATCCAAATTATTTAATATTCACCCATTGCCAATGACTTGTCAATGAATTGTTTTACTTTTATGCTTCACAACGAAATCGTCCTAAACTTCGCCTGAAGATCAAGCTTATCTTAAAGAATTTTGCGTTGATATTGAACTTTCAAGATTTTGAAAAAAGCCCAAGATAGCGGCCATGAAACTTTACAAATGGCTATCAGTTTAGAAATCTTTTAACGAAATTTTTTTCAATTCTTCAAGAAAATTAAGTTTCTCAGTTTTGTAGCAAGCTGTATTACTCTAAACAAAATTTCTAAAACGCCAAAAAATCAAAATTTTGGACTTTTGGGATTATATGATGATTTCAAAGATCAAACTTCTTTAAGTAACTCAAACTTCTTTAAGTAACTCAAACTTAACTTCTTTAAAGTTTCAAAATATTTTATTGAGAACTACAAAAATGAGCTAACTTGAAATCTTTGATTGGCCGCCTTCTTGAATTTCTCTCAAAATGTTGAACTTCTGGAATCATCGAATTATTTTTGAAGACAAAATTTTTTTTCTAGTGAAGTTTAAAGATATTTCGTTGAAAATTGCAGAAATGAGATATTTTTGGAATTTTTTATTAATCGCCATCTTGGATTTTTTCATAGTTTCTTACTTCGGGGATCAATGAGTGCTTTTCAATGCCACCCTTCTCTTTATAGCAAACTTCGAAAATATTTATCTGAAAATTGCGAAAACGAGCCATTTTTGACTATTCAATTGGCCACGATCTTGGATTTTTTTTAAGCTTGTAATTTTTCTGTCCGCCATTCAATTCACAATAATTCATGAGACTTTTTTACAATGTTTGAACGTTCTCAGTTAATAACTATAGAAAATGCAATTTTTGCCCCTATCTGTTGGGTTCGTCATTTCGTAACTCTTAAAAATTTTAACTTTTTGAAAATTAGGACATTTTGAGCATTTCAGAGATTTGACCGTCCTATGTGGACAATTGATTTGAATTAAAACTCAAAAAGTTACTCAAACTCAAAAAGTTAATTAGTTAATGAATATTGAGCGATTCGGATAAAAATTTGGAGAACATTCTATTTTTGGGCATTCGCACCAGAATCGCGACTAGGAGTAAATGATTTCCGAAGAAAGTAAAATAAGGACCACCCTGATGACCATAGGTTATTCTTCTCAACACGCTCTTGTAATTAATTTCAAAACTGAGAATTTTCTGCGTCTTCTACTTGTCTTCAAACAGTGAATTGATTGCCTTCTTGTCAGGATAGAAAGTTCAAGGTGAAGAAATAGTTTTAGTAACACTAACATCACTTTGTCCGCTATTGACTTTTCTCTTGCCAATATTTTCACCTTATTCAGAAATTGACTTGCCTCATTCACATACGAAAAATATTTTTCACATTAACACTCGGTTTTGCTTTTATCGCGTTCTCAGGACGAAAGAAAAAGTGTTTAAAATACTTTTGCATATTTGGTTAATGTAAATATCGTTAAATTTAAAATACGCATTAGAATTTCTAATGAATATTTGAATAGATTTATATGATTACATTATTAAAAGGATAAAGACAAATAAGGTTTATGTTGATAATTTTAATATAATCTTTTCTCAATAGAAATAGCAATACAAATCGAATAGGCAACGAATTAAACGACGCTACAGTGGGTCAAAAAAGTTCCTCTGATCAAATCAATTTTCAATCCATAATTTTCTATGCTTCGGCAACATTTCAATAGTTAATTCTATTGAAAAAACGAAATCTATCTATTGAAAAATGGTCCAATTATGTATTCGTTTAGAAAATTGTTATAGACAATTAGGAAATAATGGTAACTTTATCCAACTTTAAGATAACACTATTTTGCTCCCACTTGCTTTTAAAATATTGGTCCCATATATATAATTAATACGAAAATAGAAGGCATAACTTGTTTTTAATAGTTTGTTCATAATATTTTAAAACGAATTTTTCGTTCCTCTAATACGGCTAAGTGTCATTTTCAATGCGTTTAAGTGTTGAATCACACAATTTTCGTCTAGATACAAAATTTTCAAGAACATTTTTCAAAAATGTGTTCCGTCGTAACGGAACGCTTTGAAATTTCGTACATTTTTATTTTGAAAAAAAAATTACAAATTGGATAGAATTTGTGGGCTGCAAATTGACTTGACCATGACCATTTTTTGCCTTACTACATCGGCCGATTATAGTGCGCTCAACAAAAAGTAATCATCACTCATGCTTTCTAAAATATGTAGCGTAAGTACATTTGCTCATATTCCTTCATTATCTGGAGATGATTCAGGAATCAAGAAATCGAAAATTTCAGTAGAATTCAGTACCGGAATCTCTCCGATTCAAAATTGATCCAAGTTCCTAATTTTGCTTTGAAAAAGAAACACTTGCAGTCTCAGGCACCACAAACTACTTTGATTTATGTGGTCCAGAAAGTTTCTGGATGCTATTGTGCTTGAGATCATCTAAAACACATTTGTAGAAGCTAAGCTCTTGGAAGAATCTTTTCTAAGAGGCTGAAAGATATGCATAGTTACGAGATTGTTGTTAATCAGTGTCTCCTCAATATGTGAGAAAATTATACTTCACCAAAAAAATGTGTTTCGTACACCTGGTGCATGGATTGGCTGTCGTATCCTCGAGGAACCCATTTGATGCAGCTTAAAGTGCTCCTAAAACTACACTTCCCCGGAGAAGACGTGTTTCATACACTTAGTGCAAGAGTTGGATGAAGGAGTGTCAAGATAAGGATTGACTTAACCCAAAAGTTCTGAAAAGTAGCTCCCTCGAGGAAGATCTTGTTTTCACAGTTGGCGCAAGGTTTTGATCTCGGTAGCAAAAGTTTTCTCGAAGACGATTATAACCCTAGTACGAACGTCCATTTCGGGACATTCAAGGTACTAGCCGATCTAAAATGTAACTTCCACGAGGAACATGTTTTTGACTCACCTGCTCAGTGGCGTAACTACCGCCGGTTTGGCCGGTTAGATTGTCTAGGGCTCCGAGCATCAAAGAGTTACTCATCTGCGAAGTACTATGGACCAGGAACATTTGAGTTGCTTGAGTATTTTGTCCATTGAACATAAAATAGCCAATCGTTTGAGATTTATTATTCGCTTGTTTGCTGATGCAAAAGTAAGGCTTATGAAATTCTAAAATCAAATATAAAAATTTCAAAAACCTAAAAATTTGGCGTGTTATTTACTGTTTTTCATTTTAGAATTGTACCTTCAGAATAAAAATTTTGACATGAATCTCTTTTTTTCAAACGTCTCCATACCTATACTTCGAAACATCCCTTCAAAATTCGAAGCAACAAATATTATTGAGCACCTGCTGCAAGCGTTTATTTCTTTATGAAATTTCTATGTATAATTCACACATGGAATTTCCGTAGAATGCTTTCCGTCAAATTTTTTCACGTGAGATCAAATCTTTCTCCTTCCATTACATTGTAAATGTATATACAGTTGTTAAAAGAAAAATATACATCTGCTCCTCTGCAGACTTTTCTGTAATTTTGATTTATATTTTTACTCAAGAATACAGAGTCACAGTGAAATCTGGGTCATTAGATAATGCCGGATAAGTAGGGAAAAATCACTGAAATGCTGATAAAAATCTAAAAAGCTAAAAAAGCTTACGCTATAACTAGTTCTTTCAGTCGAATTCTTTACGTGCACAAGTTCACTTGCTCGACAAAATGAAGAAGAAAATAGTCCAAAATTCCATCTTTTGCATCGTTTTGGTGTTTGGAGTAAATCAAGTATCAACAAACTCAGATTGGACCACCACTCTGACGAATCATATCACAGAGATCGTTAAACCCTTTCAGATCATATTTTTTATCAATGATGCAATGAAAATTCAGGATTCAGAAATTGGAGATATGATTGCGAAAATTGGGAGAGCAGTTCCAAATTGGAAATTAAGTTTCACTGATGCGACCATGCAAGTTAACGAATCTTTGAACCTTCCAAAATCGACTGAAAATCCAAGAGCAACAACGCTATTCATCATAGTCGATTTTCCGAAGGATGACCGCGCTTTGGAGAAATTGAAAAACCCAGTAGAATTCGTGATCGGAATTTCTCCAATCCGCAGTAGACCCAAGTTTCTAATGGTATTATCGACAAAAAACAACCTGAGTTACAAGAACATTTTCCGCTTTATGTGGTCCAAAAAGATTCTAGACGCAACTGTCCTTGAGATCAATGAGGATATCAAAGAGACAGTGCTCTTGAACGTAAGTTTAACTTTTAGTAATGTTCTACTCCTATTTCCAAAACATTTTGCGATGAAACTTAACATTAATGCAAAGAGATATTTAACAAATATTCCCTGTTTTCAGAAGTGGAAGCACGATTCCGTCTCACCTTCAGCCATCACCAAGCTCCACTATTACTATCCGTTTACGGGAAAGTTCACCGAAAGTAGGTTCTCTTCAAAAACTCGTTTATTTCCAGAGAAGCTGAAAGACTTGCATAGACACGAGATGAAGGTAAGCCTTTATGACACACCACCTCACAGCTACGTAAAACGGAACAGCACTGGTCATCCAATCGAAACGCGAGGCCCAGATGTACTATTGTCAAAAGTTCTGTCAAGTAAAATGAATTTTAAAATGTTCCTGACTCCATCAAAGACAGAAATTTGGGGAAGAACCGACTGCAGCAGAGACACGGCCACTGGAGTGTTTTACAACCTTTCACACGGTGAAATTCAATACATGGCTAACACTATGGGACTTACGAGTGTCTGCAAAGGGACATTATCAGAATCGACAAGCACCTACGATTTTATAGCGTATAGCGCCTTGGTGCCAATTTTGCCAAGCAAAACGGTGTCCTACTTAGACCCCTGGAAGTGCGCATTACCAATTATCGTAATCGGTCTGATCACACTCATCGTGCATGTATTCGAACGACAACTAAGATTCAAAGCTACTTCCCGACAATGGCACAACATTTTGCAGCCTCTGTTGGGGGCTCCACTAGATGAAGCTCCACGAAAATTAAAAGAAAGAATCGTCTTCGGCTGCTTATTGATTACAGGAATGACATACATTTCATTTATATTTTCGTCCATGACTGAAGCGATGGTCAAAGTAGAGTCCAACATAAAGATGGAAGATTTGTACGACCTGTATCAATCAGGACTTATACCATTGATTAACGAAGCAATGTACGAAGTAATGTTCAACAGTAGCGAGGGAATCACTCGTCAAATCTTAGAGAAATCATTCAAGACGTCGTTCTCTGATCAAGAATGTTTTAGGATGTTGACAGAACATAAAAACGTATCATGCTTCATGCGAATCACAAAAGCAAAATCTCTACTGGCAAGCAGCAGTAACATTGATGTTGCGCAGATTATAAAACAACCACTAATTAGGGCCTTGGGTAGTATTTCGATGGAACCAGGGACACCATACGTAGACCGATTCAACGAAATCATTGCCTTGGTAGTTCAATCAGGACTCTATCAAAAATGGAAGGACGATTACTCTATCAAAGCAGCCTTCAAGATTCAGGCAGATCATTCAGATCGAGGAACGCTGAGTCCACAAGGAATGTTTTTTCAGATTCTTCTATTCATGATTACCGGACTCACTTTGTCGTTCCTGGTTTTCCTGGCAGAATATATCACTGGTAATTCGATATCATTGAAAAGAATCTGGAAAAGAAAATGAATTATCTGAATGAAGTGACAATGAGTAGGAAATCTGATACTGAAGTGAACTTGTATAACCGTTGTACTAACTGAACTTTTCGTTGTCAATATCACGTTGAGAAAAAACTTTGTTCATTCAAAAAAATTGTTTGGTTGATTTGAAGCATTAATGTGGTTGTATGAACAAAATTTTTGTTTATTGGACCGAATATTTTGTTGATTTAACCAAATTTTTTCTTGAAATATTTCAAAAAAGAAAATTAAAATCGATTAATATTTAGAGGTCGCATAAGCAAAATTATTGTTTTAAAATATATACTTATATTTCATTCCAATAGAATGGATGATATGGTATTTCGTACGCTGAAAAATAATAATTTCAATAGACAGCACTTATTTTGTTTTGCATTTAGATACTTTTTACTCATAAAAATGCTATATTCACCATATTACACACGGGGTTGATAAACACCTACATTTTTCTTAGTTACATCAGTAATGCGTTTTCTGTTGTCTTGCACCACATAAATTTGATTTTGCTTTTCCGCTTCTGTCTTCGTAATAGTCTCATTTAAGGTTGACGCAAGAGCTACAGAACGCTTAGCGACATCACTCACAACTTTGTAAGAGTCGATCTTTCTTTTCAGCTGCTGAAATATTTCACATGTGGTCCAAGTTTGAGGGTCCGAATTCAAAATGTAATCAGTGTCATCATGACAAAGGTATCGCAACGCTGGGACAGAGGACGAATCTACAAGATCATGAAATGTTTTGTTTTCTAATCCTTTAAAATTTTCAAGTTCAATTCTTCGTGTAGTCCAATTTTCTTCTAGATGTTTCAAGTTTGCTACTAATTTCCGTTTGTCTTCAATAGTTACTTTATGAGAAGACAAAGCTAACGAGAGTAATTCTGGACCAAAATACCATAAATGATTTTTTAATTTCATCATAGCTATGTCTGAGACAACTTTATTCACACTTGCACATTGCTTCAGCTGTCGGAATAAGAGCAGATCGTTGGCGGGGCATCGCTTGTTTTCGAACACGATAACCGGGTTTTCACATGGATGAGAGATGCAAACATACAAAATTCTGGAAGATTTCTTATTTCTTTCGCAGACAGAGAAAATTGATCACGAAAAAGATAAATTTTTGAACAAAGTACAGCAAATTTCTGCCAATCAATTCTTCCAGAAGATAGCATGAACCATTACTTACTCCCGTCTTAGAAGCGGTAGTATCGAAACACATTCCAATTATGTCGTTGATAATTTTCCACATAATGCAAGGATTAAAAAAAGCGTTTGCAATACATTTACCTGTCATAGAAGTTGATTTCGGAATTCCGAAAATTTTTGCGGTTTGGTAACCAGTGACAACAACTGGGAGTCTCTCAACTCGTAATTTAGTGTTTTATTTATTTGTGCTGGCTTTAATGTACTTGCCATCCCAATGAAGTTAAAGAGGAAGTTTCTCGGTTTCTGAAAATTCTTGTTGAATTTCGTTTGTAATTTTCTGACGATGAGTTGAACGATATCCACGTATTGTTGAACGTGATAATTTTCCTTCATTTACGTTTTCATCATTCGCTCGAGACATAGCTGCAGCTAGCATAGTAAACTTTCTATCAGATAAGTTTATTCGGTCCAAAGTAGATGATACATCTGGAGAATTCATTATGTTCTGTAAAATGCGTGGTTTTTTTGCTGAACGACATGTGTCTGGTAACTCAAATTCACTTGACATTGACTTAGTTGTTACTTTTTTATAGTATTTCGAAATTCCTGTGAATTCCTCGTTATTTTCGTCCTCCTCTACAATTAATGTGTCAGTCGAAGAAGAATATAGTTCATACGAAGTAATTGCTTCTTTCTTTCTTGCACATTCTCGTTCGTTTCATTTTTCTATTACATATGTTCTCTTTTACAAATACTCTTTACGTCCCCAAATTTCCTAACATACATTTTCTAGCATCATAACTCTCATTTTATGTTGATCATTGGAAAAGCTTTACATTTTTCGAATTTTATCAATTTTTCAGCATCTTGATACGCTATATCAAACAACATTTGCATACTTCCAACAAAATCTTTCTTATTTCTCTCAAAAGTAGATGATTCCCTGCCTTTGCTTTTACGTAGGTATTCATGATCTTGAAATAAAGAATTTATCTTCTTGACTAGTGCAGGTCCAAATTTTGTTGGAATGCAAACTTTTTCACATGTATTGCTGTGTCTTCAGAACGTGGAATTTTTCGGGCCCCACCACTTTCCCATCTGGGAGCAATGCATGCAAACGTAGCGCGTCGGTGTGTTGGTAGTGTTACATGTTGCGTAGACCAGCCTCGTGTAAAGCCGAAAATCCACGATGATTTCTAAAATCAAACTTTTTTTTCTGGCAAAGTTTTAAAATATTTCATTGAAAACTACAGAAATGAGCTATTTTGGGAATATTTATTTGGCCGCCATCTTAAACTTATTTTAAAATGTTGAACTTCTAGGGTCATCAAATGATTTTTAAAGTCAAACTTCGTTTTCTGGTAAAACTTAAAAATATTTCAAAATTTTTGACTTCGAGCATCATCGAGAGCTTCTTTATGCCACACTTCTCATTATAGCAAAGTTTGAAAATATTTGTTTGAAAACTACAAAAACGAGCCATTTTTGGACTATACAATTGGCCACCATCTTGGATTTTTTGTAAATTTGTAAGGACATTCTTTTTTTGGACATCCGCACCGGAATCGTGACTAGGAGCAAAGGATTTCTAAAAAAAGAAAAGTAAAGACCACCCCAATAACCATGTATTATTCTTCTCAAAACGCTCTTGTAATTACTTGCAAATATGAGAATTTGCTATGTCTTCTACTTTTGTTAAACAGTTAATTGATTGGCTTGGTGCCAGGATAGAAACTTCAAGATGAAGAAATAGTTTTATTAACACTAACATCACTTTGTCCGCTTTTGATTTTTCTGTTGCCAATGCTTTTACTTCACTTAGAAATTGACTTGCCTTATTCATATACAAAAATTTTGATTTTCATTAACACTTGGCTGTTCTTTTATAGCGTTTCTCAAGACGAAAAAAAGTGTGTCTTATTGCAAAGTATCAAAGCAAGAGGCTTTGGCAACATATTAACAGTTGATTCTGTGAAAGAAAAAACGAAATTTTTCTATTAAAAATGGTCCAATCTTTGCCCTGCTAAGTCGGCCGATTATAGTGTGCTCAAAAAAAAATCATCATTTATGCTTTCTAAAACAGTAGCATAAGTAGATATAAATTCATTGCCCAAGACAAGACCTTGTTTTCGAATATCTTTGCCTTAAGCCCAACTCTCCCCTTCCTCAATTTCACTTGCTCCACAAAATGATCAGAAAAATGTCCCACTTAAAATTTCACATTATTTTGATGTTAGGAGTAAATAACGTATCAACGATTTCTGATTGGTCCACGACTCTTATAAAACACATTACCCAGTCAGACCTTTCTTGGTCATTTTTTTATTAATATCGAAGTTCAAAGTCAGCTTTCTCAAAATACATTTTTTATTGATAAAGAAGAAGAAGAAGTGATTTCGACTTGGAAATAGAGTTCCACAACTAAAATTTTATTTGATTTCGAGTCTTTGCGTTTCATAAACTAATTGGAAGATCCTAGAGGAACAGCATTTGTTCATATTACTTCATTATCTAGAAATGATTTAGAATACAAGAAATTGAAAATCCCGGTAGAATTTAGTACTGAAATCTCTCCGATTTAAAGTTAACCCAAGTTCCCAATTTTGCTCTCAAAAAGAAGCAGTCACAGTCTCAGATACTATATACTACTTCGATTTATGTGGTCCAGAAAGTTTCTGGATGCTATACTGTGCTTGAAATCATCTAAAACACATTTGGAGAAGCTAAGCTTTTGAATGTAAGTCAAGTTATACAAGGTTTGATTAAGAATTCATTGAACATCTTCTCTTTTTCATAAAAATACGAACAATCGTTTGGAGACAATATCAAAATGCACTATTCGAATCCTTTGACCAAAAACTTTACCAGAAAGAGGAGCTCGTCACGAGTTCAAATCTTTTTCTAGAAGCTGATAGACATGCACAGTGACGAGGTTGTTGTTAACCAATGTCTTCCTAATATGTTCAAAAATTATACTTTCCCGAAAAAATGTGTTTTGTCCAACACCCACGTCGAAAATACCACTTTTTTCAACTAAAAATAGTGGCGAAAACGATCGATTTCTCGAT
>JAUMHM010005047.1:0-18098 GCA_032362435.1 Melikaiella ostensackeni
AGCTAGTGCTGATTGCGTGAAATGTTTCAGCCTGACTTTACTCTCATGTTCTTTTACACGTTGGCTCACCGCTCTTCTGGTTTCTCCAATGTAGACTTTGCCAGAAGAGCAAGGGATTTCATATACTCCCGGATCACTGAGAGGTGCCTTTTCATCTTTAGGGTTGTCTAGAAGTTGTCCTATTTTCGCAGGTGGTTTAAAAATGGTTTGGATGTTGTGTTTGTTGAGAATTCTTCCCATTTGCTCTGTGATACCTTGGATGTAGGGTAGGATGGTGGTCGGTTTACTTTCTCTCTTTCTTTAGAAGGTTGTGTTGACTTGCCTTTTTGAATGTATTTTCTTATTGCTTTATCAATTTGTTTGTTTTCGTAATCGTTGACTAATTGCTTTTGAGATGGGCGGTGGTGGGAGGAGGCATGCAGGTATCTGTTTGTATGGATGGGTTTTCTGTAAACTTCATGTCCTAATGTGTTAGCAGATCTTCTGTAAACTAGTACGTCCAAGGAAGGCAATTTTCCGTTCTGTTCAATCTCCATGGTAAACTGGATATTAGGGTGTAATTGATTGATGAAATTGGAAAACTTGTGTAGTTCATCTAGTTCATGTCTCCAAATGACAAAAGTGTCGTCAACGTAACGGCACCCAAATTCCGGTTTAAGCTAGGATTGGTTGAAGAATTTAGTTTCTAGATGTTCCATGAAGATGTTGGCTATTACAGGTGAGATTGGAGATCCCATTGCTGCTCTTGTGGTTTGTTCTTGGAATTGGTAATTGAGAGAGAAGTAAGTATTATTGAGACAGTGTTCTATCAAACGTATGAGATCGGAGGTGAAGTTTGCAAAGGATTTAATAGTGCTGTTTTTATCAGAGATTGGTACTTTCGTAAAGAGAGATACTACGTCACAACTTACTAGGATGTCTTGGGGTTGAATGTGAATTTGTTGTATTTTTTTGATAAAGTCAAAAGAGTTTTGGACGTGTGTGACAGAGTTTCCTGCGAAAGGGTTAGTTTTTTGGTGAGGAAGCGTGCTAGGTAAAAAGCGTGCTAATGATAAGAAGGCACCTCTCAGTGATCCGGGAGATTATAAAATCCCTTGCCCTTGTGGCAAAGTCTTCATTGGAAAAACCGGGAGAGCGGTGAGCCAACGTGTAAAAGAACATGAGAGTAAAATCAGGCTATAACATTTCACGCAATCAGCACTAGCTGAGCAGCATATCGAAACAGGACATAGCATTTCATTTGGCAAAACAACCGTCATCGCGAAAACATGCAATATTTTTCCTAGAAAACATAGAGAAGCAACCAAAATCTTAAAACACTCTAATAACAACAACTGATACAATGGATATAATACCAATCCAACCATACCTGAAGCTTCAGTTTAAGGTTAGCCCTGAGAAGTGAACTGCAATGTTCACGAAACGTCGGCAAGATTCGTAGTTTTGCCAGGACGTAGCGTAAGAGAAAAATTTCAGACAATAGAAGACCTTGAGGTTCTATTTTTTTCTTTTAACATAAATGGAAACTGTGTGAAATTTTGTTCCGATCAAAAAAAAAAACAATTTTAGTAAAAGATTTGCCCATTATTTAGACGAACGTTATATATTTTTGTTCTTTGTTGGAGGGTGTTGTATACTGTTGAACCTTCTCTTGGTCTTAATATTTAATAATAACGTACCAGAATTTCCATCTTTTACATCATAATTTTTTTTTTCGAAATATGATGGCGAATATTTAAATGTAATATTCTAAATAAGATTGAAAAATGTTATGTTTTACTTGAGGTGCTGAAACGTAAACTTTCTTTTTCATTCTCTAGGGATTATTTCATGTTAATATTCTTAGAGCTTGAGCGTATAAGCTTTCCTGTTAAAGTAATAGTACTTACATAGTTTAAAATAGAATTATCTTCTTACGATATTTTTATATTTTATCATCCTAGACTTTTCACGCTCTTTTCAATTTTTCTCGAGGAGGATTGGTTTGCCGAACAAAATTATTGGAATAAAAAGGATTTATTTCATAGAGGTCTACAACTTCCAATTCAACATTTTTTCAATACAGCTAATAACTTTGAAATATATCATGCAATGCATGATTTTTTTCTGGTTCTTCAGGCAATTCTGTCAAAATTGATTATTAATGTTTTTTCTTATGAAGAACAAGTTTGGCATACTTGCTTCTAATGTGAAAAGAAAAAAAAATAGAAACTCATAGTCTTTTATTTTCTGAAATTTGTATCTAACGCTTCGCCCCACAGTGAGGAAAAAAAAAGTCCGTGGACGAATTAATTTTAAGACTAAGCTACTCATCCGATTTGGACGTTTTTTTTTTTTGATTGTGTCGAATTCCGCATCGTTACAATGAAGGACATTTTTGGTAAATTTTCTCGAAAATTTTTTATATAGTAAGCGAAGTAAATTTTTTCTTTACTTTTCAAGACTGCCATTGAGCCGGAAAGTTTGCTATTTTACCGAAAATTGTCCACGTCAAAGCAAAAACTCATTAAAATAATGTCCAGCAGTATTAATTCAATGAAGCAAAAATTTGAAAGGTTATACGCAAATTCGTGACCAGATGCTATATTCTACTTGTTTGCCACATTTAAATTCACTTAACCAATACTTCATGGTAAAAGTGGAAATGAAATTATATTAGCATGAAATAAGAATACTTGAGGCATCAATTCCTTATTGTTGATAACAATTTGCTCGATTTGCTCTTCCTTTTGATCTTTTTCAGATATTCCGGATCACATTTACTCTTCACCATCTGATACTCGCCCTTGCGCTTATCTCTTCCTCTATTCTCTACTATTCTTGACCCATCACTTGCATACCACACACAAAGTTTATTTCGCATCTCTCTCCCTCCCATTTCGAGCGTCCAGCGGTACTCCTCCTCTTATTGTCTATAATCTCCTGGGCACCTAAAACTCATTCTAATGACCCATCTCAGAAATTTCTCATGCAGGCTTTACACACTCTAATCCTCTTGCCATCACAAAACTTCCACTCTATAACTTAATACTGACCATTCTAGCACGTCGAACATCAACACACTCAAGTACCAGTCGTCCTTGAACGTTCTCTTCCCTATACCTCACACCTGCCCATTATTTTACTCGCACATTCCAATCTCTTTTTCACCTGCAGCTCGTTTCCTCCTTCTGCTTCGAATCAAAATCCTAGGTAGTAGAACGCCTTCGCCAACTCCACCCCCTCGCTATTTATCTTGAATTCATACCCCATCCTACACTTTCTATCTCTTAAACACATCACCTTAGTCGTACTCTGATTTAAACTAAAATCTTTTCCTCTCACATACACTTCGAACGCTGTCGTCATCAGATTCAACCCTCTTTCATCATCCGCCACCAGAACTACATCGTCTGCATATGCTAGTGAATACAGTTTACCTATGCGCAATAATCCCCCTCCCTTTTCCTTTCTTCAGCATCTTCTCCTCCAAGTCTGCCAATAGAACACTAATCAGAAGAGGACTCAGTGGGCATCCTTGCCTAAGTCTCCATCCTGTCTAGAATTTCTCCCCTTCCTTTTCTCCTCATCATATGAAATACCTCTATGTTTTTGTACTTTTTTTCCTCTTTCGTTCTCAATCAATGGCACGACTACTAGCCCTATCTTCTATTCCTTCGGCCACCCATCGCCTCTTCAAACCCTATTGCAAATCCTCAACATCGCTTCTTTCACCCCTTCATCACAATATTTCAGTGCTTCGTTCTCTAAGCTATCCTCACCTGTTGCCTTGTTTCTTTTCAGCCTTGCAATTGCCTCATTCACCTCTTCCCAACTAATCTCGCTTCCGCTGTCTTCGACACTCGCTACCCCCTTTCTCAGATTCAAAGCGGAAAATGATGAAAAATTCAAAATGATTTTGGAGAAAATACGAAATTATTTTGGAAATGGATTAAGAAGATTAGGAAAGGCTAGCACTGAGGTAATCGGAATGGAGATTGCTGATGGTGAAATGGTAAGAGATTCGAACAAAGTGACAGACTGTATAAGAAATTTTTTAAAGAAATTGTATGGAGGTCAAGCTTTGGAGCATAACCACCGTGACATTGAAGAGGATACGAAAAACAATCCCGTTGTGGTTAGAGGATGAAGAATCGATATCGACGACATTATATCCGTGATTAAGAATCTAAAGAATGGTAAGGCTGGTGGTGTGTATGATATCACCGTTAAACTGTTTAAGAGCACTGGCGGATATTTGCTTGTGTGACTGAGCGAATTTATGCATATGTTTGCCGTGAATGGTGAAGTTCCGAATAATTGGTGAAAGGTGATTATCGTCCCAATCTGCAAGGGCAAGAGTGATAAAAGCGACTATACTGATTATAGAGCGATTAGCCTACTAAGTACCGTGGGCAAAATATTTACCAAAATACACATTCGGAAGGAAATATGAATAGTTAACGAGAGGATCTGGGAAGTCTAAAGTGGATTCATGCCAGGGAGATCCTGTGCGAATCAGACAAAAAATTTTGAGCGTAAAAAGAAGTTTTTTGTGCATTGGTTGATCTGGAGAAAGCTTTCGGTAAGGTGAATAAATCTGAAGTTGGGAAGTCCTGAAAGAGAATGGAGTGAATGGTTGCCTTTTAAAAGCAGTAAAAGCAATACGTAATGGCAGTAATGCGAGTGTAAGAGCAGATGGGACAGTGAAAGTGCGTTGACGGGAGTTTGCATATGATAAGTCTGTTACGGCAGAATCAGCCGATGATTTGCAGGGAATAATGAGCGGATTGGATACCAGCATGAAGAGTGTGGGTCTTGAGATTAACGCAAATAAAAGTTCGTGTGTCTTGGAAATTCACTTACTGCTGACCGAAAGATAGATGCAGAGATTTCCAGACGTATAAACGAGGGTAGGAGATTATCGGCAGGGTGCAACCTATTACTAGACGTGAAAATGTAACGAATGCAGCTGAAATTGCAATATGTAATTCTGTGCTTGCCCCCCCTGTGCTGTATGGCAGCGCGACCTTGACGTGTCAAGAAATGGATGGGAGTAAAGTGAACGCGGTTGGCATGCAGTTCCTGCGGAATGGGTGCGGTGAAACGCTAATGGAAGCAAAAAATGTAAGCAAGGATACGGATGAATAGGGGACAGTTGTTTATGAGGAGAAAATGGTGTCTAAAACAATAGATTCTGGACACTAGTGGGCCCGCGTGAAGAGATTTTCTTAGTAGATTACTACAATGGCTTTGCAAAGCTCTTCACCTGGTGTGATTTGTAGAGAGATTAATCAGCGACTAGCGTCGGAGCGGAGTTGAGGGATGAGTGTATCGTTTGAATGAACAACACGCGACTTCTAGATTAATCTCAAACCCATCTCTTGTTCTACACATCCCTCACTCACCCTTACCATATAAAGTCCTTGATCCCCGGTAGTATAACGAGCCTAGAACCGAAAGAGATACGCTAATAATAATTATGTTTTGCACGCCCCTTAACAGTCTCTTGAAATACTCCGTCCATCTCGACTCCCTCGTATATGCGCTTCCTTCTTCCTCTTTCCCGGCTCATCACTTTTTATTCCTAACCTTCCTTCACTGCTTTCCTGACCTCTCCCATTTACCTCCCCTTACATCACTGTCTTTTTACACCCAAGATTCATGATGCCTTTTTCTCCTGTTGAGTTCCCATTTATCCATTTCCCCTTTCCTCAACATTCTTACACTCTTCTTTATCCTGTCTTTACTTCCCCTGTATTCGTCATGCCACCAACCTCTCCTACCCTCGTTTGTATCTCCTTTCGGTTTCACCTTCTCCTCAGCCTCATGAATAACTCTTTCATGTTTTTCTAGAAGTTTGTCTATTTCTTTTTCTCCCATACTCCGTACCTCCCCGTTTATCATTTTTTCTCTTTATTTTTTTAACATATCTGTCCCCCAACTGCCCATTTTTAGTTTTATTCTCTCATTTCTCTCTTCTTCTTCCTACCGCGCTTTGGTCCTACACATATTAATGTCGCCATCACCGGAAAGTGCTTGCAGCCTACCTCACTTCTCAATCCCATTGCAACCGTCAGCCTCCTTATTCTTTCTCCTACCAGAATGTGATCTATTACGGTGTCCCCTTTATCTGTGATCGTGATTTTCCTTTCTTGATCACCCTTGATATTGCGGTTACAAATAAATCACCTCGCTTTCCAACAAACCCAGAAGCCTCCTGCCCTCACGATCCATTTCCCTATGTTTCGAGTGTCTCACGAAGACCTGCTTTTCTTCGTCCTACACCTCTCACCCTTTTTGAGCGCTCCGTGCATCCAGGTCCTCCTCATCAGCACCTCTTCTTCCTCTGTCCATTTCCTTGTCATTCTCCATCCTTTCTCTTTTTTTCTTGTCCTATACATGCATACAACAGCCACGACCTCTTTTCCTGCTTTTATTTTTCTCACCACTGTTCATCCTTTCCTTTCCGCAACCTTCTCCTTTTTTTCCTCTACCACCATTTTCTTTCTCACGCCAGAAACCATGCCACCATTCTACGTGAATTTCTCGCTGCTTGCATCTTTCACACATATCCTTCCGGTAATATTCTTTTCATGCCTTTCCACAGGTTTTCATCTACGCATGTTTCGTTTATCATTATCACATCCCACTTTTGCAATTCCTCCCGGAAGCCTTTGTCTAAGTTTTTTTAACCGTGATACATTCCAGAATGCTCATTTCAAGTGTCTCTCTTGCATTTTTCACCTTTCTTCCTAACATTCAACTCCTCTTGTCGTTTATGAGCATCACCGTAACACCTGTATTTCCTCTACGCCCTTTCTTCCCCTTCATTCTTCTTTGAACTTTCTCCAGTTTGAAGCGCAACCTTCCATTCTCCTCATGTATACGCGCTCCTTAAAAAATCTCGAATAATGAATTTCTAAAAATGTTCGATTTGTAACGCTATTTAATTCAAGAACCTGATATGTACAAGAAAATTCTACCAAAATTCGTCGAAATTAAAGTTCAAGGTGGCGGAGTTCATGTCAAGTGTTCACAAGAATTTCCGCGTTGAAATAGAATTGGGCTGTAACATGGTGCAATCAGTTTATTGGTAGTGAAAAAGAACACCAGCTAAGGTTTTTCGAAAATTCGAAAAAATAGCGGAATTATGGGTCTTTGAAATTTTTTCTAACTTTTTTTTGAAAACTCCATATCTTTGGTTCCAGTTAACCGATTCATCTTTTCAAGGTCTGAAATTTTTTGTAATTAAATGTACTTCCTGTTTTGAAAAAAATATTTGAAAAAATCAAACAATTTCATGGCTTTTTTTTTTAACCCCCCACTTCGCAAAAAAACGAGCTAAGAATAGAATTCTCTTTTATGCTTAAGCGATTAGTCATTCTACTTTAATTTTGTGTGGTTTGTTTTCAAATACACATATAGTACATGAATATATTATCAGTTACAGAGAGAAATGAGTTATCTTAAAGAAATACTAACTTGTTTTCCGTAAGAAAGGTTTCACGAATAATGAGTTTATTGCTTTGTGGATATCGTTTTCATGTGCGACTGGGTTAACTTCATTAAAAATATTTTGTATTTATATTTATCTATATATTTTAGATTATATTTACTCAAATGCAAAAATCCCTCAAAATACATTAAAAATTCTTGCATTCATTTTATCCCCTGGAAATCCTCTGAAATCCGTACAAGTTTTTCAAAATCTTAAAAATCTGGCGAATGCCTGTTATAATAAAGATTTGAATTTCATGAACAATGAATCGACACATAACATGCAGTATGGGACTGCGTTGAAAACGAGGCAACATATAATTCTGCCTGAATAGTAAAATTCCGAATATCAAAGAATATCGAAAGTATAATTACGGAAAAAGAAAATTTCGGAAAAATGAAATTTTGGGACATTTCAAATTAATAAAGATAAATGAAACCTCGGGAAATATTTAAACAAAATTGAAGCATTCCAAAGGTGAGAAGTAGTCTAACTAGAAGAATTCAGAAATTTCAGATTATCGAAGTTGCATGATTACCGAAATTTGAAAACCGGAATTTTCAGAATTACTAAACTTCAAATTCGTGAAATTATTGAATCTTTTAAATAAGTAAATTCCCGAAATATTGGATTCCCATATTATAAAATAAAATATTATGCTAACAAATGGAAAATATCACAAATTTTTTGATGGAAACGTCTACCTTTACGAATTTTCCGTAAGACCAACTCATTTCCAGCTCGTTTAGGGTTATACTCGACGTCTGTGAACCGGGTTCTGACTTTTTATAAAATCGAATTTTGAACTATGCTACAAGCAACGACTAATTGAGGGCTATTGAGGGCCGTAAGTCCCAAATTATGGATTCGGCAATTTTTCATGAAAAATGATTTGCGCGCTGGTTTCACATGAAGCTAGCCCCGCCCCACCTATAATTTCTAAACCAGTGCTAGAAACAATCCCAATTTCATACCATAATTAAGGGCTGCCAAACGTTGCTCTAGCAGAAACTTCAAAAGAAATTTCAAATATAATATATTAAATAAATTGATTTACGGATTTTCATTATCCCATCTTCATTGTTACTATTGTACTCATTTGGCGACTATACCGAAAATTCGATCTCTTTTTAAGTATTTTTTACGGTGTAGTGATCCTTACGGAAAAATACAATATTAATCAAAATCGCCATTTTCAAGATTGAAAAAGAAATTGTTTCTCAATTTAAGTATTGGTTCTTTTGTCCGTTTCTCATTGAACCGAATTCGGAAGTCCTGAGCGATCTAAACGTGCGGAAACTCAGGTCATAAACAACTCTGAACTCCGAGGTACTCTTAATAATTATTAAATTATTAATTTGAATTTTGAGATAAAAAAAAAGAGTAGAAGATGTCAACCGATTACAAATTTGTTCTTTTACTTTTTGCGGATATTAAGCCACACATTTTTGTCTCTCAGCTCAAATGATTTGCCTAATTTGAGCATTTTTACTCCGCTCTAATGTATATAATTATATATACTCGAGGCGTCCTTTGGGGGACCCATTTTCAAGAAATCTTAATTTTTAATTTTTTTGGGATTACTAAGTATATCTTGGTTGAAATCATCAGAAATGGAATGTTCATTGATACAATCTCTTCAGTATGGCTTTCCAAATGAGGCTCCAATAGTTAAACATCATGTAATATTCGCCAGGCAAAGTTAAAACGGACTAAATTTGCCTGAGATCTAGAAAAAACAATACTCTAGCTATGACAAGCCTCAAGATATTATGTTCGGAAAATCACTCTTTTTATTGAATTTTATTAGACATGTGTCAGACAACACTTTGTTAAATTATTTATTCTCGAAATTTTTCAAAAACAATTGAAGTCCTATATAACATTTTTACTGTGTAAACTACAAGATGCCTTAAAATATTGTGAAATGACTTCCAATCATTGAAATTGCCTTGAAATCCTCTAAAAAATATAAATCCTTTAAAATATTGGAAAATGCATTGAATTCCTTTGAAATCCCTCTAAATAATTAGAATATTGATGAAATAAGAGAATGGATTAGAAGAAGGATTATATATTTCTTTATTTCGATCTGCAATCTACCTATTGTCAGATTACCATGTATGACGTTCGAATGGAAAAATAAAATGATGCCCAACAGTAATTCTCGATTATAAAAACAACGGAAAATATTAATTAAAAAAAATAGGACAATTTGTAATTCTGAAAAGTAGAAATCAGAGTAGAATGCCGTCCTTCTTATGTTCAAAACGTTTGTTATTTAACTTCAATGTTTCGTGCTTTACGTTCATAAGCATATATTATTATTAGAAAATAAAAAATGAATTTCATTTGTGATTTAAAATATTGCCTTGAGACAAGTCACAAATTAGCAGTCACACCTTATACTCGGGTACTTTTATTGTATTGAGCGAATTTTTTTTTAAATGGACACAACTCACTCATCTTTGTCCTTTTTCAAAATGATCGGTAGAGAAAAAAGCATTTTCATGGAAATCTGTGAAGTTTTTGAAGATGGAAACAATTTAGTAATTCATTCATTCATTCTCGCTTTTTAAGAAGGTTGGTGGAGCGAAAACTACTTCTGTTGGCCTTTGCGACATGTTTGAAGATGGACATAATTGACTGAACTTTTCTTGATTTTTCAAGAGGATTTTTGAAGAAAAATTTACATTCGTGGACTTTGCGCAAATTTTAAAAATTAACTTATTCTACTTAAATTTCATGTCCTTTCCAACACGGTACAAAGAAAGAATTGTTTCAGGGCTAATTTCAGTCATTAAAATAAAACTCAGAACGAAAAAGTCTCGAGTGGTACTGAAATGAGACCACTGATTGGATCCTAGTGTCAGTTGTTTTACAATAAAAATAGCAAAATGAATTTATCTTACTCGAAAACAGAACACGCAAAAAATGACACCGTTAAGAAAGAGGTCTTTAGTTTTTACAGTGAATTTGATAAGCTTTCAAAAGAGATAAAAGTTTTCCGTTATTTTTAATTCTGTTAAGAAATGACTAAAATACAGAAATTTCTGTATTCTAAATGCTGTTTTCTAGATTATTGTGGTATAAATTACCTTTTTGTGGACTTAGCGAACTTTCGCAATAAACCCACGCTTTTATTGACTGTTGAATTTGACCCCCACACTTGTAACATTGTGTTATTATACTGTCAAAATAGGCACTATTTCTTTGATATAACATTACACAGAAAAAACTGGGGTTTCTATTGGACTCTAGTTTTGATTCCATGGTAGCTAAATGATACCGACTTTTATTTGAGCCGGAACTTTGGCGAGTCCCCAGTTTCTTCTGTGTATAATATGACCTGCGTGGGTGAAGATTTTATGATCTGATTCTGAAGTAGGATATATCGTGCAATCTTCATCCAAAGTTGTGCCATTCTAGTGTTATACTGACCAAATAATGTCTGTATCTGCAGTAGACACTAGCAATCTTCTCGCCTACATGTCCCATCAGATACTTATTTACAGTGAAAAATGATGTTCAAAATGATACGAAAATCAATATTATTTTTCGTATATGCTACAAAGATTATACCGAAATCAAGAGCATTTTAAACGGCTGGCGACCGAAACGAATGATCGATTTTTGAGATCATAATGATCTGATTGGGGGTCATATATCAAGCCAAGCCAAGATGACTTGACGTATATGCAAGATTTTTATAATTTCTCATCGTGCAGTGTACTTGAAAATTTTAAAAAATAACGAAACTTGATAACAATTATCTTCTGTTAAGTGTAGTTGTCGCTCGAGCGCGGCTAGAGAAAATATTTGAGTTATGACATCCACGTCAAAAACTGTCGGCCATTTTGTATGATCTGACAGATGACCCTGAGAAGCGATCAAAATGACCTGAGTGGACAGATTATTATGATTTCGGGAGTCAAACGATCACTGGAGAATGATGGGGTATGTAAAGGAATATGGGATAGGTAAAAGGAAAATGCTTACACTTAGGAGACATATTAGAACCTTCCATTTCAATCCACAAAACAATTATAAAATGAAATTCTACGTCTCAATACTCAAACAACGAAAACAACAGTTTGTTTAGTCATTAATTTTTGAGAAATTTTTGAAAGCTATTTAAGTCATCTGAAATCTTCAAAGTTTGTGAACTATGAAAACCCTTAAAATCTTTGTGAAATGACTTGCAATCATTAAAGTAATTGGAAATTTTATGAAATAAGAAAATGGATAAAAAGAAGGAGTAAATTTTGTTTTATTTCGATCTGAAATCCACATTTTTTAAAATTTCTATATGTGACATTGAAATGAAAAAATAAAATGATGCTCAATAGTAATTCGTAATTATGAAAATTAGGGAAAATATTAATAAAAAAATAATATGTCAAAAAGCAGAAATCGGCGGAGAATAGCTTCTTTTTTACGTTTAAACAATTCGACATTTTACATCGATGTTTTGTGCTTTGTGCTTATATACATATATTATTATCATGTCGTATCATATATCATTAGTCACAGAAATAAAAAAAGCGTTCTCTAAAAGAAATGCTACCTTTTCCCGTAAGAAAGAATTGACGAATAATAACTTTATTGATTTTCTGACATCGCGTTCATACACAGATGATTCACCTTCATTTCAAAAAATTTTGCAAGGATATTAACAATAATACCTTAACCTATTTTCAATTATTTGTAATAAACTGTTTTATTTTCTGGCAAGCTTGGAGAAGCTTTGAAGAATTTATGAACATTTTCTAGCTTAGCTCAATGAGAAATACAGAATATCAAATATTTAAAATAAAATGAATAATTGCTATTGAAGAATAATAACTGAAATTTGAGAAAACAGTTTATCACGAAATTCAGATTATATGTACTGTCAAAAGTCAAAGTGTGATATAGAAATTTTTGAATTCAGAATTTCTATCCAAGGATTTAGATAAACGGTGTAATCGTATTATCAGTATCAATATTGTAGAATATAAAATGTCTAGAGAAAATCATTTTAATCATAAATAAAAATATTACAAATGATTAAATTAAATTCTCCTTTATACAATATTTTTTACAAAAATAATCAGAAAAAGCTCTGACACAAATCTATACGTATATTTTTACATTCTCATTCACATGAGAAATTATATTTACCCAAATGCTAATATACCTTTGAATACAATAAAATTTCTTGATTCTTTTTTTATTCCTTGAAGGTCCTCTAAAATCCATTCAAATTCTTTGAAATATTGGAAATCTAACGAATACTCATAATAAAGAAGATTTCAATTTGATATACATTTTTTTACCGTTAATCACAAAACAATTATAAAACGAAATTCTGCGCCTTACTGTTTAAGCAGTAAACTCGAAACTTTGCAAGTTACAGAAATATTTAAATACGTGTGTCAATACAATACTTTCGTTTGAAAATATGACTATGAATCTTTTTGATTTCTTTAATTACTGATTCAGAAAATTTGTTTAAAGGAACTGGAATGACTTAAAATATTTCGAATTCGTGTAAACTATGAAATCTACCTGTATTAAAATCTTCTGAAATGAGTTGCAATCATTAAGATTTCCTTGAGTTCCTGTGGCATAATTGAAATTCTTTGAAATTTCACCTATTATATTGAATCACTTGAAATCCCCTTGAATAGCTGGAAATCCGATGAAATCAAAAAATGAATAAAGTGAAGAATTATCTTTTTTCACTTTGATCTGAAATCCACCGATTGCCAAATTACCATTTGTGACGTTCAAATGAAAAAACAAAAATAACTGCCAATAGTAATTTGGATTTGTAAAAACTATGGAAAATATTAGTTTAAAGAAATGAAAATTAGATTGAATGGTAATTTAAAAAAATATATTTAATAGGGAGGGCTCTAGTGAGAAGAGCCACACACTGTAGGGCGAAATACATATTGCGCGAAATTCAAGTGACAAGGTATACAGTTCTTTTTATGTTTAAATGATTTGTGATTTTACTTCGATATTATCTACTTTATGTTTATATATATATATATATATATAAATGTCCATTATTAGTCACAGAAATAAAAATGCGTTTTCTCAAAGAAATTCTAACTTTTTTTCGTAAGGAAGAATGCACACATAATAAGGTTATTACGTTGTTGACATTGTTTTTACGTGCAGATGAGTCAATTTCCTTGAGAATATTTTTGTGAGCATATCGAAATGAAAAGTTAGACCTTTTTACAAGTACTTGTAATGAATCTTCTCGTTTTGTGGCTGCAGATTGAATAAAGTTTGCGGAATTCATCAACACATTCAAACTTGATTGAATGAAAATTCCAAAATATCATATATGTATTACGTAATTAAAATAAAATAATTGCTGTGGTAATTAGTTTTGAAATTCGAGAAAATACTTGATCACAAATGGATCAACTAGATTCGTTTATACATGTTCATATATTTAAAACTAATTAGTAAAATCCCTAAATTGTCCTGCTATAAAGTATAGTCATTACATTTTTAAGGCCAGAAAGATTGCACTCGAAACCAAATGGCGGAAAAATTTTCTGCACAATAATTTTCTTTTATTGGATACCCCTTCACTTAGAAAAATGCTTGTTTGAACCAAACAAATATTTTTTTGACCCCATATTAAAAATAGAATTTATTTGCTTCAAATCGAATAATTTATTAATATTTATATTCATATTTATCCATATTTATTCATATTCATTCATATTCATATTTATTCATATTTATCCAAATCGAATAAATTTGGTTTGAATCAATTAAATATTTCTTTGAATCAATCAAATATTTGTTTGACCCTATATAAAGAAAGAATTTGTTCGATTCAAACACACGTTTTTCTGAGGTTCTCCTTTTGTGGCTCCGCCAATTAAGTTCGCAAGATTTACTTATTCGTCCAAAAAGTTGGGAAAATAGCCACGGCAAATTTATTATAGCTTCCCGAATCCTTAAGATATTGGTCAATTTATTTCAAATTGTAAAATTGTTATGGGGATCCGAGTAGAAAATATTTTAATGCCCTATAGAGGATTTTCTTTAAAACTCGATTTTTTATGACCAGAATCTTTTGTTTGGAATTCGAACCTCAAGCTGCAAAATTAAATTGAGTTTTTTCAATATTTTGATAAATAAAACAAAAATCAATTCATGTCAGTGGTAAAATTTTTCAATCCACGTTAAATATCACCTTGTACCGAATGGTTTTCGTGTTTGAAAGTGTTATTACACATGATGATTACACAACGTTTTTACGAAGTTTTCGAACAACAGTCAAAGATTTTATTTCATTTTTCAAAAGTCTTGTGTATAGGGTAATAAGATTACAAGTCATGAGAACTGACGTCATATACGTAGATGAATAAAAGGCTCGACGTTTTAATAGTATAACTTTATGAAAAAATTAATTCGGTTGAATTTTGAAGAATGACGTTTTATTTATTACCATTTTGAATTTGTTCTGCAAATTTTATTTGGGAAAATTGATGGTTTTTTTGTAAAATTATGAAACAAAACAGGAAAATATAAATATTTTTAAATCAAAATTTCCACAAAAAACGTTTTCCGTATGTTTTCAATATAATATATCTGACACTGCATAAATTTTTATCTAGTTTCGGAGAAAAATAATAAATGGTTAACTACTCTGTTGTTGTTTTTTAGCTTCTTCATGGATATGTGTAGCCTGTTGGTTTGCTAGCCTTCCTCTATGAGGGAAATATGACATGATTTGGCTTGCGTGTTTAAGAAAGATGAGTTTACTCAAGTTTGTGTTTCTTGATAACATTTTTCCTGCTGAGTTCAGGCGCGCATTTTATGGAATAAAATATCTGAGTTTTCGCAATCCTTAACGAAGCATTTTTGCTCATTAATTTGTTCATAAAAAAATAAACAATTTTTTATATCTGCAAAACCAATATAAATGAGCATTTCTAGAAACAATGTTCGCTGATTTAAAGCATTTTTGAGCATAATGGATGAATGAAAATAATGGCTTAATGGTATAATATCAACAATAGAAGTTAGTTCTACTCGTAGTTTCACAGGCGGACGGGAAGCCCCAGTGGGGCTCCCATGGCGCTCGAGCTATGAAGCCTATTTTGCCACTTAACGATATAAAAAAAATTGCAAAATTTTTGGAGACGGACATAGTTCACTCCATTTATCTCGATTTTCATGAGAATCTTCGAAGAAAAATTCACTTATTTGGAATTTGTGAAATTTTTATAATTGGACTTATTTTACTGAATTTTTCTTGTGTTTTCAAGATGATTTGTGGAGGAAAATGTACTGTTATTGGACTTTGCGCGAAATTTTTGGAGATGGACATAATTCACTCATTTTTTGTCGATCTTTCAAGATTATTTTTGACGAACAATTTACTTCTATGGAAATCTGGGAAATTTTTTAAGACGAACACAATTTACTCAATTTTTCTCGCTTTTTCAAAATGATTGGTGCAGAAAAAAGTATTTTCTGGCTTCTGATTTGATTTTGCGAGATATTTGTAGACGGACATGATACATTGAATTTTTCTCGATTTCTCAAAAGAATTTTCATAGAAAAGCTTACATTTATGAACCCTGCGCGAATTTTGAAAATGAATTTAATTTACTCCAATTTTGTTTCCTTTTCAAGTCGGAAAACTTTCAAAAGAGGTGAAAGATTAACGTCACTTGCAATTATTTTGATAAATGGTTAAAATACAGAAATTTCTGTATGTTAAGTGATTTTTCCTAGATTATTGTGGTATAATTTACCTTTTATTGGACTTTACGAAATTTCGCAGTAAGCCCACACTTTCATTGTTTTACAAAAAATACCTCTTGCTCTTTTGTCATATCTTGAATGGTGCACGAAAAGAATTAGAAAACTATATTTTTAGGAAAAAAAGTTCTCTCGTCTGAAAAAATTTCTTCCAGCTTAGCCTGCCTAGAACTCAAAGGATGTCTTCCTTATAGAATGCGAAATTGAAAAAAATAGGCAAATAATGTAAGCGTGGCTCTCTTATTGTGAAAATCCACTTCCAATCTGTTTAATCAAATCGTCGTCACCTTCCTCATTCTTATCTATTTTCACATTTTCCGACGAATTTCAAAAAATGTTTGAAAATCGTTGACTTCTGCGCAAATGTGATATGAATCTTTTTTCGCTCTTCGCTTTTTTAGAAACACATGCGATTACAAATTTCACATAATACGGTAAAAAACAACCCCTCACCCACATAAGAGACTTTGACGAAACATTCACACCACTCACCCTTTTTAATGTTACATAATATGTGAACGCTCGCTTACTAGCAGTTGCACTGTAGCATACCTTATTCGGAAACGTTTGAGGTCCACAGAAAGTTAGAAAAATTACGAAAAGTTACATTTATGGCAAGTGACCTTCGCAGCAAGTAACATCACGACAATTCATTTGAAAAAATTTCAAGTTCGCAAAAAATCGGAAAATGTGCCGCAAGTCACACATATGCAGTAAGTCATATTTGCGGCATATAAAACTTAAACATTTTCTCATTTCTCAGAGATTATTGCATCTTAATATTTCTATAGTTTGAATATAAGAGCTTTTTTGTCATAGTAATCGCACTTGCACATTTAAGATAAAATTATCTTCTTACAATATAATTGATATTTTCTCATCCTCGAATTATCACTCCTTTTTTAATTTATCTTGAAAAGCGTTGATTCACTGAAAAAAATTAACACAACAAAAAAAATGTATTTTATAGAGAGCTACAACTTCTACCTCAACATTTTTTCAATGCAACATATAACCCTGAAGTACATAAAACAATGCATCTAAAATTGAAATCGTTATCAAATGTGAAAGTGTTTACTTACCTTTCATGCTTTATGAAATGGATCAACTTTATTATAGAGGACAACATTATTTTTATCAAAATGAGAAATGTTCCAATGCGACTTGCTGCAATATGACTAGCCGCAATGTGACTGGTCAGAAAAGTGTGACTTGTTCAAATGTGAGTCGCCGCAAATGTAACTCGCTTGTAACTAAGTATATAGAAATTCCGCTTCCCGAAGATCGTCGCGACACCGCTGTAGCCACCGCTGGGGCCACAGAATGCGGAACCGTGGTGATGGTGAGCTGCGTGGTGGTCACCGATCAACAATCTGGCCAGCAAGAACATCTCCAACAAGTGGCAAACAGTGGAACACAACTGTGCCGGCTGGAGATGCTTTGGCTGGCATTGGGGATTTGTAGCAAACCACTCAACACAAATACCGTGGGAGAGCATTGACTGGAAACCAACGATGATAGAAGAATTTATGCGTCTCTTACTTTTTAAATTTATAAATTCCTACGACCTCCTAATTATAAAATTATGACAATACTAAATATTACTCTAGATCAAATATTCAATTTATCGTTAAGTCACTTTATGTTTATGGCATTAATTCACGTAGAGGATTTTGCAGGATTTCAAGCGATTTACCGGAATTTCAAAGTATTTAGAATATTTCAAAGGACCTCAAGGCATTTTAAATCAGTATTTTACTCTTAGTATTTTATCTTATGTAAAACAAAAGCCGATGAATTCACGGGATTATTTTAAACGATTGTAAGACAT
>JAUMHM010005057.1:0-18097 GCA_032362435.1 Melikaiella ostensackeni
AAAAAGAAGAATTGAAATCGGCCGAACGAGAGGGCCACACGGTGACGAGTCCTAAAACTTTTTGATCAAGGTGGTATGTTCTCTTATACCTCTTGATAGTTTAGATTCGATAAGCTTGGGTACCCGGCAGCCCTGATCCATTCCAACCCACGGTTTTCGTAATCCTCCGGAAAATGATGGGACGAAATAAAGGCAAAATAAAGTTAATGAGAAACAAGAAATGAGAAACGACATGATAATTATCCATAATTTCTCATTTTGCGTTTCTTATTTGCTTAACTTTGTCTTTATTCTTCTTTTTATGTTAAATTATTTCAGGATTCGATACAACGATACAATGCGCAATGAAGAAAACTATCAAATAACGTTACGCGATCAAGTTCTCTGCTAAGCTGTATTAAAAGCCTCGCTAATACACATCAAATAATTCAGCAAGCCTACGGGGACTCTGCTCTCTCCTACTTCCAAGATTCTAGCTAGTTAAAGTCGTTTGAAAATGGCTGGGAAGAGGTGGAGGATGACCCCAGCTCTGGACGGCCGTAAACCAGCAAAAATTACGAAAATGTGTTTCGTGTTCGTCTTCATTTGAATACCGATCGTCGAATGAGTGTATGGATGATGGCTGATACTCTCAATATTCCAAAAATCACTGTACACGACATCGTTAGGAACAATTTTTCCACGTGGAAAGTGTGTACCGCTACTTGGCAGCTGCATCACGATAATGCTCCCAGCCACACCGTTCTGCGCGTCCTTCCAGTCCTGATTTGTCTCCGGCAAACTTCTTTTTGTTCCTGAGGATCAAGACCTCCCTGAAGGAAGCCCGTTTTGAAAATATTGAAGCGACTCAAACCACCGTGACAAAGCCTCTGAACGAGGTCCCCGTCGACGCCTTCCAGGATGCATACTGTGCATGGAAAAATCGCTGGCAAAAGTGTGTGGATACCCAAGGGAAATGCTTCAAAGTATTTCAAACGTTTGTAACAAAATTTTCAATAGAATTTATTTCTTCCAACACCTACATGAAAAATGCGATTTTGCGTGCCTTTAGAGTGAACGCAAAGTAAGTGATTTCAGAGCACTGCGAAAAATAGACAGATGACGTATGCGCAGTTGGCGATTTGACGATTTTTCTCTCTAGGGAAGAAGTAAGAATGACGTCAGTGGGTAAACATGATACTAGAATGGATAGAAATGATACTAGCATCAGTAGCGCCGCTAGATGGCGAGACTTATAACTGAGGAACGATTTGATACTAACGATAGATGCGGCTAAGTTCGCTCAAGTGTTGCGAGTTGACACGTTACGATCCGAAGCGAGGGACAAAAACGCAACTAACGAAAAAAGTGTAAGCAAGGACAAGTATGCTACACCACCCGAAGTCTTGAAAGCAGTTAATGCTATGACGTTACAATTACTACCTGCTAAGTCGAAAGAAAAATATATGGCTGCGTACAAGAACTTCATGGATTGGAGAAAAGAGAAGAACCTAACCTCATTGTGCGAAAATGTTCTGCTGCTTTATTTCGATCACCAAATCAGTTCTTTTTATCGAATTTTAAGATTCAAAAGTCGTTTTGTTTTGCTGCCCGAGCGAAGTGGAAATCGCTCTCTTCTCTCGCTTCTCGCACAATGGATTATTAAGACTCAAAAGTGGTTTTGACTTCCTTTCGGGCCCCCCCTCACCCCACCCCCACCGGGGCTTTGCCCCTGGACCCGGCCGCTACCAGTCTCTACGATCACTTCATGACATAACCTCAATAAGCATATTAAATATACACAGATTGCTTTCTTGGGATTCACTCCTGCAGGCATAACAAATTCACACTTTTCTTATAAAGATCTTAGATAATGTTAAAATTAATCAAATCGACCTAGGCGCAAGCTTCGGATTGAAATCCTTTTCGAGCCAGTACGAACGAATCCGATCACTCTGAAAAAATCTTAAAGAAGATTTCAACCTGCGTCAATCCCATTTTGTTAAGTATTGATCCAAAACAGTCCGAGTCAATCCAAACCTCTAATCCAAATTAATCCGAACAAAATTTTCAATCCTATCGAATCCGATTCAATTCGAATTCGGATTCATTCGGATTAAAAATTCAGTATCAATCGGAGTTCGGATTGAGTTGGATTAATTTTTAACCGGTTTGTATCGAATGAAATTGCAAACTTTTCTGAATTGGTTCGGATTCGGATTTCGGAATACGGTAATTTGTCCAGAATCGCGACTTTTCCCAATTTTCATAATTTGATTAATGTTTTGTTCCAAGTTATTCATTTTAGCACCAGAATGAAGAATCCATTGTGGGAGATGGGAAAATTAATCGATTTTCTTATAAAAAATCTAATTTTTATCTAAACTCGCGATTTTCTCCAATTTACGACTTTTCACTAAGTAATGCATCAAAAAGAGTTTTATCAGGGGTTTGTGCAATTTTATCGCATAAATAGGCAATACCAGAAAATTATGTTACAAAGCCTATATAGAATGTTGAATAGCTCGTGAACAAGTACAAATGAGTTTTGTATCTAAATTCTAATTGCGGAATGTGGTCTCACCTTTTCCAGTATCCCTTTTTTACATATTGTTCTTTTCTTCATCGATATTACTATGGTTAACATTAAAATTATATCATAAATAAATTTTGTTCCGTTATTAAATTATAAATGTTTATAAATTTTTTTATTCGAAATAGTAATTGTTTTGAGCTGGAAAAGGGAAGAGGAAGGTTCTGTCACACTCCACCCCTTTTCCGGATCGAAAAATCATGAATAATTATTATTTTCGGCAATTTTATGACTGCTATTTCAAACTGAACTTGTAAATGTCATTCTTGTTGTTATATTCGTAACCAACGCCTCAAAATACGTTAGTATACGTAGTTCTTCAACTATACATAACAAAGAAAAATGTTAAGTATTCACAAGATTTTGCAGAATAATAAGTCTGACGTGCTATAACGATACATATAAGATGCAAAAGAATTCTCTTCCGCAAAAAAGGAATATCAATTTTCCATTTGTTAACTCAATATGGCTTGTTAACTTAAGTGGCTCGCACCACTGTGTCGGTTTGAAAATTTTGGAAGTTTCAAAAATGATGGAAAATGCCCAGCTTAACCCTCTCGAGGCTCTTCGAAGGCGGCTCACTTTGGAAAAGTTCATCTCTTCTCTCGCAGGGGCCAACAGTGGCCATAGTGCGTCTCAAAATGTCTCAAGTACGATCACTTGTTTGAAAATAATTGAAAAAATTACTACAAGAAGGAAGGTTGAATTGTTATAAAATCATAAAAAAAGCATTAACTTATAAATACGTTATGTTTGTGGACGTTATACGTAGCCCACTTTTAAGTTTCAGAAAATTGTCTTATTACCCCTTCAATGAAATTGAAAATATTATATAATCACATTGTTACGTTTCCTAATTATATGACCTTTTTTTCAAAAAAAAACCTTATTTGGTTAACTTTCAATTCTTTTCGTGGATTTCGAAACAATGATAAAGCCTTCCGTCAGAATCATTTTTGATTTGTTCCTAGAATACAATTTTCTTACAATGTTTTCGAGTGAAGTAACTTTTGCCTACATTAAATAAGAATTTAAAGACTGGTGAATACGTTTGACTCGATTAAATTATATTTTACATTGCAAAAATAGGGTTTCTTCAACTTTGTAATGCACATAAATGTCACATTTTTCTTTACTTTTGCACTTTGAGAATCAAATTTTGCCATAAAAATATAATTTATTGAATTTATGTGGATGATAAGCGGCCTAAAAACCCGTATTATTATTATAATTAGGTAGCAATATTTTCTTTAATGTAGGCTGCAGCCAACTTAGACGAAATAAAATGGAATCCAAATTTACCATGTCAATATTTCAAAAGCTGAAAAAATGGAAAAGTTCAATTTCAAAATAGCGAAAATTTTGGAATAAGTTTTACTTTTCTAATTTTTTATGTCATATTTGGATTGCTATCGACTTTTTGAACTTGATGCTTATCAAGATCTGAAGTTGTGAATGTTAAAGTCTTAAAGTTTGAAAGTTTTATCGCAGAGAGCTTTTATTTTTAATTCGGATTTTGTACTTTCAAAATTCATGACGAAAGAGAAACTTGTTGTATTGGCTGACAAGGAGGCTGCGTCTTGCTACAAATTGTCTAAATTTTATTATACCTTCTTATAGAATATTAAAATTATTTATCCTTGTGTTCATTTTTTATACTTGCTCAAACAGAAATTCGAAAGATAAATAATTTTAATTTTGATTTTGACTGCCTCTACTACGTTATCTGTAACACACATTGTAAATAATTCTGAAGGTTCTCAGAGACAAGTGCAGCAAATATTGAAAGTTTTAAGATCTGAGATGAAAAACTATGCTTCTTCCACTATAATTATCACAGAATGAATAAGGCGTTGTTATCAGATAGAAGTAATAAAAGTTAGTATATATACCTGTAGCAGTCATTTATCAAGTCTGTATCCACACGAAATTCTTACAAAATAAGTTTTACAATTCTCCATGATTCTGTCTATCAAAAAAAAAAAAATGAAGAGTATTAGCGGCATTTCACTCCTTATATCCGTAGTTGTTCTTCATTTCATACGTAAGTGTAATATAATATATTATGATGAATATTTATAACAAATGTTACATGTGTTATTAAATATAAATACAGTTATCTTCCGATTTAATGCCGTTCCATTTGATTCCACTTTCCCTCATTTCGTGTTCGAAGATTCCCCCACTTACGACTGCGTACTGAGGTGCGTCGGTTAATTTGAAATCAACCGATTTAGTTCCGCGACCTAATATACTATTATGCGTTTCATTTAAAAAGGCCCCACTGAAATTCGTCTCTTCTACTCTAAACTACTCAGTGAAAAAACGTCACAAAAAGCGTGGATTTTTCATGCATGGTCGTCGTTACTTAACTTTAACCCACGATACCTTCACAAATAAATATCTTAGGATTTTGAAAAAAATCACAGCACTTCTTTGATATTTCGACCACGCTTAGCTATCAATTAAAACTCAATGCATACAAAATTGTCAACATTTTATGCACTCATTCATAAGAATGCTATTTCTCTTACTCCATGCAGTACAGCGTTGTACTTAGGATTAACAGAATTGTATAAATTTTGTGAAGACAGTGATGAAAAAATTGAATGAATGATACCTAAATTAAACTTGTTCTTTTTTTATTAATTTTGATAACAAGTATGTCTTCTTGTTTATATTTTACGTTTCGTTTTGAACTGTAATTGCTAAAATAGCTAAATTTATTCAAAAATACTCAAATGATAATTACATAATGCAAATTTTGCGGGAAAATGTATCGCCTCGAATTAAAAAAGGACGCTAAGTTCGAATGAACCAAGAAGTTATAATAATAGAAAACATATTTTTGCAAGAAACAGTGAGTTATTTAGAACAAGTATATGTTTCGTTTACTCTAGGGCATGTCTGTGAAAAATATTTGTATGAATCATGATAAATGTTTGTTTATACAATTAATACTTTAAATTCTCTCGAATGCTCAATATACCTGTATGCTCTGTTCGAGCCTAAATGCTGAGCATATACCTTCATATCCAAAGTCGTAGACAAGGGTGCGTCGCCGAAGTAATGAAATGATATTGCTTTCCAAATTTTCCAAGTTTGACCATAAAATATAACTTTCAGCAGAACTTTAAATTTAGAACAGTTTAATCAATTGATTGAACAGTTAATGTTATTGTTGAACGACAGTCTAGTAAAAAATGGCACTCTCACGTTCATTTCAAACGGATTAAACTAATTAGCAAAATATATATAGGAATCATTCGAAAGATTTTTTCAAAATTCCAATCAAAATTCTGCGCCATCATATCAGCAAATCATCTGGCGATTTTCTTCCCAATAGTAGGTGCCAAAAAATCCCAAAAACGAAATATTAGGTTTCTCGAATAGAACTTTGCGTGAAATTATCTCCTGAAATTGGATTTTTTCATCAATTTCGATTTTACTTTCAACCTTGCATTAAAAAGGCAACTCATAACCAATTTCAAAGTTTGATGCTCGGTTCAATGGCTGATTTTATTGGTTTCAGAGAGTTGTTTTAGGAAAAATATTCACCGAAAAAAGTCTAATTGCTTTTTGCTAATTGCTTTTATATAAAAATTGTCTGCAAAGATTTTCATAAAAGTACAACTATTCCGTGTACAAAATTTTTTCGTGAAACCATTATTTTTCGATAAAATTGAAATTGATGAAAGAATATGATCATTGTGAAAACGCCAGTTTTACTAGACGGTCGTTCCACAGTAATACTAACCATTTCATCAATTGATGAAAGGTTCGTGAGTTGAGTTATACATTTGTTCAAAGTTATATTTTATAGTGAAATTTAGAAAATTCTGAAAAAATATCATTTCATTACTTCGGCGACGCCCCCTTGCCTACGACTTTGGATATGAAGGTATCTGTTTCTTTAAAATCAAGGAGAAACGTACTGAATGCCGGTAGTTGCTAGGCCAGCAAATTTTTGTGTCAATAAGGCCAGTTGGAAAGGGTTTTGGTTTTCCACCAATCCCAGACCGTCACTGGTTTTACGCCTCCTTTATTTTCGCGTATCTTTAAGCAGTCTTCTGTGACATGTCACTAAAATGCGTATCTTTCAAAGTGATATTTTTTTGAAGTACCACCAAATTAAAATACAGCAAAAAATGCTGTATCTGTATACACAACAAAATTGATATTGTTCAGAACAAGTTAAATTTAGGTATTATTTATTCAATTTTTGCATCACTGTATTTACAAAATTTATACAATTCTTTCAAGCCCAAGTGCAACTTTGTACTGCATAAATTATGAGAAATAGCGAAGCGTCGACAAAATATCAAAGAATTGCTGTGATTTTTCTTTAATTTCCAAAATATTCATTTGCAAAGATGTCGTGGGTTCAAGATGAGTAACGACGGCCAGACACAAGAAACGCACTCGTTTTTACCTTTCGCACGCCTTATTCTTGAAAGTTAATTTCTTATTTGAATGAGTGCTACATTATGTGATGTGGAACAAAATCAGCTTTTTTTTAATCCATCTGCCGTTTTTTTTTCAGTGAGTAGTTGAGAGTAGAAATGACGAAATTCAGTGGGGCCTTCCTGAATGAAACGCATAGTTAGTTAATATACTAAGTTTTTTGTGGTAGACCTTGAAAAAAAAACTCCTAATAAAAATAAAGAAGTATGTGTCCCTCTTTTGGACATAATACTTACCTCTATTGATCGCGAAAAGAGCAGGCAAAAAGAAGTAATTACTTTTTTTTCAAGTATCAAACATGGATTTTGACCTGCTTCAAAATCGAAGTGGACCATAATCTTCTACGGGGACACGAGTTAGGTCAAAACAAAGTAATGTTTTAACAAGGTTAAAAGATTACTTTAAGCCAATAACACTAGTTTACAAAATTTGGTTCTTATGCCCTGTTACCCGGCTTGAATGAACTTATTTTGACGGAAAAATAAACTCAAAGTGAATATATATGGCTTTATACATGAAATATTTAATATCTAAAAAAGTATAACCTGAAGGTTATATTAGAATTTGCATTTCAGGTAAATCAGTTCTGATCATCTATTTTTCATATTCCTTGTATATTTTGGATACAATTTTTCACTATAACTAAATTTCAAATGCCAATTTAGAAAAGAAAAATACGATTCAGCAGAATTGAAAAAAAATGTATCTTCGAAATCTTCGTATGCATAACTGCATACCAACCATAGAGAGCCCTTTTCAATGGACGTGTACAAATGTTGTCTGAAATTTAGCATTTACTATACGAAAAATTGTCTCAATGAGACATTAATCCTCACGATAAATTGCAGTATATGAAAAATTAAAACGCAATTATAAACTTTTGTATTGGTTTGTTTCGATATTCTTCTTTGGGGCGACTTTCGATAAACCTCGTCAAGAAATACAATTTTTGATTATATTGACTTTAAGGTCAAAATGCTAATAAATTCTTTTCTTGAAAATAAAGTAAAAAACTCTCAATGGGTCAAAGAAATACTGACATTAGTTGTATTACAAATTTGTAATTTTGCTTATGTGACTTTGCAGTTATGAGACATCGAAAACTTGGTTCTCTCAATGTATGCTGTTGTGTTTTAACACGCATTAAACGGATTATTTTTAACGTGGAAAAAGTCGTGTTAGATAGCTGAGTCTATATAGTCACCTATACAAATACTTCTTGTCTTTCTATTCTGAAGTAATAACTTGTAAATACATTGTTATTGGTGGAACTGACGCAGTATAATGCAGGGTCATATGTGACACAGCCTATTTACTTCCAATTGTTTTCAATCCACTTCAAGCCCACAAGAATAATTTTGGAAATTAAAATGATGAATGTTTTTCATTGAAAAAGCAAACGCGTCGCGTGTGATTTATTTACTTATTTTCACAGAGAACGTGTTATAAGGGATATTCTTAGGACATTTTACGAATATCTCATAGATATCTCATTTCATAACATTTGGAAATCCCCGGCCTATCCTTGAGATTTCCGTTTTTAGTGCCAGGAACTCATAATTAGGATCTGTGATTTACTCCCACAAAAAATAAATAATTTCTTAGATACAGCCAAAACGTGTGGCTAAATAACTAAAATATATTGGCAAAATGAAACAAACGAATCAAACAAAAAAAGTTGGTTAATTAAAACAAATGAGAACTCAACACAAATTTTATTCGCTTAGCCGAATTTTACTTCAAGTTAAACACATGCGTTAAAGAAACAAGTTCGTCCAAAGAACACAGTTTTCTTCTTCGTGTAACAGATTAATAAGATATCGAAATGAAAATAATGTTTTCAGGGTAACTTTTTTTCAGTTCAAAAAGTCAGCTTTTCTTTCCTACTGTTTTACAGCACAATTTCAGTTTTCATCGCTTAGAATGGTGAATAAAAAGAATAAATCTAGGGATAAAAATTGATACATAAAATGAAATAAAATATCTGACAGAAACATGAGTCACTGTTCTGGGTTCAGGTGTGACAATATCCTTGACAACGTTTAAAATATGCCTATATATGTGACGCGCTACAAGAAAAAGAACCTAAGCGTCCAAAAATCATTTTTCTGATTATGATCGTTTTAGATCAAATGAACGTCCCTCTTTCAGATTACGCAGTCTGGATGAATATTTGTGCAGTCGTGTTTATACAGTAAGCGTTTTTAATCGGCGGTTCGGAGTACGTATGAATCTTCTCTCTCCAAACTCACACAGTCACTCTGACGGTGTCTGTGAAACGACATAACTTCGGATGCGCTCGGCTAAGGAAGATAGATAGAGATGCGCTGACATTATAGAGATACCGAAGGTGGCCGAACACACGGACATATGGTCGAGACAGTAGTAGTAGATAGAGAGAGTGAGGAATATCGGAATGTCTAATCGGCTTCTCGCCTCTTCTTTTCCTTCTCCTGTGAAATCTACTCTCGGGCGCTTAGGTGCTTTTTCTCGTAGCGCATCACATATACGAGTATATATTTCATAATTAAACATTCTCTATTTAGTTTGCATAGAATTTCCGCAATTAATTTCAGAAATGATCAATGAATAAGAATTTAAAAAGGAAAGTTATTTTCTCGCGATCTTTTCTTCTTTTAAAAGTTAAATTATAGTACACTTTCATATTTCCTTACATCAATAAGAAAACTACGTATTACAACGCAATATAGTAAAAGTTTTTTGACGTTATTTCACGTTTTTCTCCTAAAGTGTTTTAGGTAGTCAGATAAGAAATTATTACGCATTGCAAGAACTTAAAATTATCAACATTTGCGCCGAGCTTCGAAAGCGTGCTCATCAAGTATACGCAAATACTATATTTTTCGGACTTACAAGCTCTTGAAAGTAACCTTCTAATTACCAAAAATGACAGATTTCCTTTGAAGTTCTGCAATTTCCGACCGAGTAAATACATTTGAATGTATATATTTATTTAAGATAGACTAATTCTTAATCTATCAAATTATCCAAAGAAAATAAAGAAAAATGGTTCGAATGAACATATCGGGCACTTCACGCACACTACACAGGCTCGAGAAATCGAACTTCGCACGCAGTTCATTAAAAAAAATATTCTGATTCAATTCTGTAGACCTCTGTCAGACTAGCAATTCCTTTTGAAACATTTTTTTCTTGTTCCGCATTGTTTTGCTGAAAAATGGAATTTTTTATTTTTCAAAAAGCGTTTTCGATAGATAAAACCAGAACCGTTAGCAAAAAATGGCTGGTTGACGAACTCTTTCTTTTTTTAAAGACTTTAACAAAGTGTGCCAAGCTGCAATCCAATGGGATAATTCTTTCGAAAGTTATCGTGCCTACAGATTGACACCATTATAAAAATCATTTTTCTAATGCAGAAGGCTTAATTGGTGGATATTTGATCTATGTATCTCTTATGTTTATGTAGATGCTGTTTAAATATATAAACAAGTATCCATAAAAAAAATGTATAGTCAGAAGAAAATACCAGGAATTACAATAAAATACAATGAAGTACAACAATGGGAAAATTGCAGTTTTTCGTATAACTTTGTAATTACTTGTAAAATCAGGTAAAAGTGTATAAATCGTTCAGTGACATCTTTACTGGTTTTTTGGAAGATGACGTTTTTCAATTGACCCAAGTATTAAAATTGTTTTAAGGAACTTTTTGTATTGGCTGTAGGGTGTATGATCTACAATTTGGGCTCTTGCACCAAAGGCCGTGAACAATATTGATATTGTCCAATTTATTTAGTTTATCTTTTGTAGGCCTCAAGACTGTTGCAAGATCTCTTTTGTCTCTAAACGTCGTAGTTATGTCGTAACACTTAAAAATTCTCGCGATTCGCTCAGATAACCCTTCTACCAACGCAATACTAATAAAAGACCTAATTTCCACATTGGGAACTATTTGATCAATTCAAGACTGTTTTTCTTAGGCTAGGATATTAAATCTGAAATTGATAATTCCTCCAACAAATTCTTGCGGGTAAAAGTTTTCACGAAGTGTATCCTCTACTAGTTGCATATGGTATTATCCTCATGAAATTGTTTCTCGCAAAGTAGAATCGCTCTGTCTACCATATTAGGAACCACACTTCTTTGTATTTTTGAGCGTGGTTTGAATCAAAATTCAAGCATCCACGGAACCACGTAGCTTATCGGACAAATTACAACTTATTTGTTGAGTATCATTCCTTTGAAAAGTGACATCTTGCAAGTTTATCGCTCTATTTTCCTGTCGCTCTAGTGTAAGTTTAATTCTAAAATCGTTAGATTCAAAAACTTGCAGAACGTCTTCTACTTTACCTTCCGGTAGCGCTACTGAAATATCATCTACATATCTAAAATAGAAAGGGACCTGGATTCCTATTTTTGGTCAGGTATCTTTTTCTAAATTATCCAACACTACATCTGCTGAAATTAATGAGAGTGATGAACCCATTGGTAATCCTCTTTTTTGGAAGTGCGCTTCATCCTTAAAACTAAAATTCGTGCTGTCAAAACATAATCTAAGTCCTTCTTCAAATCCTTCGCAAGAATTTTTTTTGTTTGCGCGAATTTGATTCCACCTGCTGTGGACCGCCGCGACTGCCCTTTCTTTCGTCACATTAGTGAAAAGTGATACAATGTCCAGTGATGCGAACACGTGATTTTCCGGGATCCTAATGTCTCGCATTTTTTCCACTAAATCGAAGCTGTTGAGCACTCTCGATTTAGGAGCTACAATATTATTTGAAACAATGTTTTTCACGCAATATGCTAATTCGTCAGTCGCGCTGCCCACATACGACACGATCGGCCTAAGCGGGGCACATGTTTTATGAATTTTCGGTGGCCATAAAATCTGGCGGGATTAGCGTGATATATTTGAAGATTTCTAGCGGTAAGGTCATTCATATATTTCGCCGATTCCCATTTTTTACCAACTTTGTCACATTCCTCGCAATTTTTGTGGAGGTGTCTTTACTTCGCGGAATACAAGTGTCCCGATCTTGTAACAATTCATTGACTTTCATGTTATAATCTACTATATACATCGCGACGGTTGTATGACCTTCATCCGCTTTTGTAGAAATAATATCCGGACTGTCCTTGGATAATTTCTCAGCCTGCCTAATTTCTTTTAAGTGTGGCATTACTCTCGACTAAACAGCTTTGCCAGAATTCACAATACAATAGTTGTACTGGAAAGTACAACTTTCAGTTAGAATTCAGATAACTTTGTGAAATTCTACAGGTTTGAAATTATGAAGAACGACAATCATAGCAACAAACATAAAAAACATTTACTACTTGCTTATATGCATTGTAATATTTTTCTATCTTCTCAATAATGCAAATATTAAAAAAATATAAAAGAATATGCTTTGAAATGAGAGTTCTAGCTTCAGAAGAAGTTCAGGACAAATTAGAGCCTTAAATCTTTAAATCACTGATTCAATGGGTTAAATTAAATTAAAACTGCATGAGTAGAATAACTTAGTAGACTAGATAGTAATATTTAATCACTAAGAACTTCTCTTTTTCGGTGAATGCATAATCATCCGCCTATTTTGTCTGGTTATTATCAAGGAATTTTCCGTAATACTTATCCTTACTCTATACTTGACGCTAATGACAAATATTAAAAGATGAATAAATTATTTCACGTCATGTGAGAAGGATATTGTTTAATTTATCCTTTGATGTAAGTCTCTAAGAATTGTATTCGCTATCATTATAAACTGAATATCACTATCAGACTTGTATCAGTGTCATAAAATAAATTACTAACTGCTTTACTGCTTATTCTTTGTATTCGACTTGCACGATTTGTTGTTGAGAGTATACAAGGAATAAAATCCACACAAAACTGTTAAAAATCATCAAGCGTCATGATTAAACAAATACGGAATCTTTATGTGTTTTACAGTTGAGAACGCAAATTTAAAATCAGTTCAAGGGAATGCTTCTATAATAAAAAATTTTTTTAAATATATCACGTGGATAAATAACTATAATCACAACTAATTATAAACTATTGTCAAGACTTTAAATCATAAAACTTAAATAGGTGAATAGAGAGAAAAATTGTATTTAATAAAAGTAGTATTTGTAGATAATTTTCTAAATATTTTTATATTTATTATTTTTATATTTTATATAATATTTTTTTGATATAATATGAATAATTTTTTTTGTATTGTAGTATTTGTAGTAAGCAGTATTTGTAGAAACTATAATATTAAATGAAGACGACTGATTTCCTCAAATACTATAACGTTAATTTTGTACAAAATTTAAAATAGAAAATTTGCCTCTAAAAATTGAAATTCAAACCATTGAAAACTGTAATTTGGTGATTGTGAATTCTCTTCTGGTAGAGCTCCTTCAGCTTTAACGAATACATTCTCATCACGTGCCTCGCGCTCCGCACTTGATCAGTATAGGTCCAAATTGCAAAATTTTCTATGTTATGTTGAAATCTATTGCAATAAATCTATGTAATATTAATTTAGGTACCTGAGTTTTCCTAATTAATTATCTTTATTATTTAGCAAATTATATTATTGTTTATATCATTATTTTCTGAGAATTTTAATTGAATTCGTCATAAATTTGTCTCTGATCAGCAGGAAAGGAGGTAGTTGAAAGTCTATTTTTGATTTGTAAGCCTTTTCTCATTCTGTTTCTAGTGCATGAAAGGATTCGTAAGAAAGTAGTATTCATTTCGATCTTAATCCTTCGCTGGCACACTGGGATCAGATTGACCCAAACCAATTTTACCCCAATATGAGACCATTTATGACTTGAAAATGTTGCTCATTTTTTTCAAACTTCGAATTTTCAAGTTTAAAATTTTTCAAAATTTTTCTTGAATTTTTTTTGCTCATCTTCAACATTTTTTTTCATAGTAAATATTGATCTTGAACAAAAAAAAACCCATAGCACCTTTTGAAGGGAGTATCAGAGAATATTTGAGAATTTTCGCACATCAGAATCAGCGATTAGCAATAAACAATTTTGTGACCTCTTTTCGATAAATAATTTTATTTATTATATTTTGTTTCCTCTTGTGTTTCTTTCCAGAAATTTGAATTTTTTATTTTTAATGTTATTTTTCACGATCAAAACAAAAGTGCTTTCCTATCTCGTATAGTTTTACTGAAGTCTGGAATTGTTTTTTTATTAACGTTTTCGCGGTTAAAACGAATACTATATTTCTTATTAAAATAAATAATTTGGAATAAATTTTCAGATTCTTTTGAGATGAAAAGTTTTGCTTCCTGACATTTTTTTATATCTTGTATAGTTTTGCTATAAAATGGAATCTTTGATTTTCTGAAAAATATTTTTGATGGATAAAACTAGGACCATAGGTCAAAAATGGCTGGTTAACGAAATCATCCTTTCCTTTTAGGATTTAAACCAGTGTGTCACAGGAAAATCTAATCGAATAATTTCTTCGAATGTCACCCTGTTACAACAGCAACAATTACGACGGCAGACAGACACTGACGTAAAATCAATTTTTTTTCAATCAGTGAGTCCGAAAACGTCCAGATTTGATGAAATCTGCGAAAGCCAATTTCCACATGAAACGAATACCTTCTCACTGTTATGAAAATGTAAATTTAATTTAATTTAATTTAATTCAATTTAATTTAATTTATTTAAATTCAATTTGAATGTAAATTCAACTTTTCAAACTCTTAGTGAAATTGTAAACTTTAGAAGTAGAAGAAATATAGAAACTGAACCATTTTAAACTTGAGGCATCGAAAACTAAACTTTTTTCAGAATTACACCTTGTATACTTTCAAATTGAAATCATTGAAAGGAGATAGAAATTATTATTATGTACATTAGGATGCGTCGAAGAAATAAAATTTTGAAATTCGAATAAAACCAAAACTGTTTTCCTCTTGGAGTCTTTCACAGTTAAATATTGTTAATCTTGCAATAGTAATATTTTGAAAATCTTAAATTAAAAACTGATTTTGGTTGATCTAACTTTATCCCTGCCGTGGCTTAAACTGTTGCTAACATGAAGATAACCCGCTATTCTAATTTCAAATTCATAATTCAAATTCAAGCATCACTATGCAATGGGTACAACTTCAAGTGGGGAGACAATTTAATAAAATACTAGTTGTCCCCTGTGCCGGCCGCTATAATTAACATTTTACATCGAGAACAAACGAAAATGCAATAAAAGTTGTATAAAATTATAAAAAGAGCATGTAAAACACATGATGAATCGCTTTTTCTTACTTAAGACTAACTTAACTTATGAAGGATTCTCGCGTTCAGAATTTAAATTTTTTATTGCGTTCGATTTTACTTATATTCTTTCTCTTGATATTAAGTTTGAACACAAAATACTGGAGTGGAATCAACATAAACATTCAAGTGTTTATCGTAGGATTTGGTTTAGAAAAATGCGAAATTTACAGTGAAATTTGAATTAAGCTTGGAAAAAACTTTGAGAAAGTAAAACAGAAATATGAACTTGAATACAGAAAATGGTAATTGTTTCCAATTATAAATATTGTACTCAAGTCGTCGAACCCAGTTTTTAGAAATTTGGAATCAGTCGTGAAATTCCAACATAACTTGTGGAAAAAATTCCAAAGCAATGAAAGAAGTAAAAAATTCCATACAGACGGATAATCAAAAATATAGTTTTTAAGGTAAATGTCTACAATAACCACTCTTCTCAAAACTCGCCGGAAAAATGTGTTTTTTAAATAGCCTATTTTTTGCACAAGAACATAAATCCTTTTGCGGAAGGTCGACTTTTCAAGTAAATTGTTCGAAAATAAAAGTGACGGACGCGTTTACCGTCGACATCTATTTGGAACCTCTTAGATACAAATTGGAACCTAACGTTCATAAAGTGATGGCGGGATGTGCAAAAATTTCATTGTAATAAAAAAAATGAGAGGACTATTATTGCTATTGAAAAACGGTCAGGAGAAATTTTGCTAACTTTCAGAGACAAATAATTTTGGTTTCCTGTCTATTTATCGTATCTGGCGTGGTTTCGCGGGAAAGTTGAATTATTACTTTTCTCAGTTTGATTTTTCATGGATGAATCCATGAATATTGGTAGTAGAAGGCTGACCAATAAGCTTGGCCTGTCTTTTTGGACCACAAAGCAGTGTGGAAAGGAAATTCAAATTAGAAACTTCCTTCGAAAGTTATAGCGTTATCATACAACAGACAGACCGACAGACAAACCGATAGATATTTTCGTGGGAAGTCAGAAGGAGGGCGAAGACTAAGGGTGTCTCAAAACATCGAGAATTATAGTAACGAAAACTGGATAGGCCCAAATTCACATGAATCTAAGACATTCCATCATAAATGATGAGAATGTACAAACTACTACTACACTACAAAGGAAATCAACTGCGCATGCGCCAATAGTTTATAACTCCTTATTGTATAACAAAGTGCTATTATAACTGCTTTTTAACATGATTTTGGAATCAGCCATTCCCTGCAAGTTACACATCCCTCGAAAGGCAAATAACATTCCGTGCATGAGTTACAAAAAAAAATTAATTTTATGAATGCATAGATCATTCTCTATTGACCAGTGGTTGCTCAAAATTGTTGAACCTTCAAGTTACTATTTACAAAACCTTGATAAGTGTGCTTTTCTTCAAATTAGATGCAGTTGGATTTTCAAGCTTTCTCTCTCCGAACCATATTCGTCTGGAATCGTGGTATAGCACCGCTATTTTTGAAGGAGTCATCTTTCCATTCTCCCGTCGCCATGTACCAGACTGGATGCAGCCTGATCACACCCAAGTTCTGGACGTCTGTTGGGTTTTTATACGAACGGCAGAGCGTTATCATTTTATTTCAATTGTCGAACCTTTATATCCAGCCCACATCAGTGATTATTATTTTCCTGTTGATTCTTCTAAAGCTAGAATACGTATAGGGGAAGATGAATATTTCAAAGCTGATTTGTTCGTCGAATATATTCCCCCTCATGAAGATACTCCTTACCGACCTAATTTCCCGCCTCAACACCACATTTATATAAAAATGAAACAGAGTCCTATATATTATTCAATTTTACGAATGTATATTCCGAAAGCGAGACAAATCGCCAGTACATCCTACTTATCTTCTGGGACATCGCACTTATCTTCTGGGACATCCCACTCATTTTCCGGGACATCCGAATCGTCTTCTGGGACACCCCACTCATCTCCTGAGACATCCCACTCATCTTCCGGGACATCCCAGGCACATAACAGAACATTCTAGAGATATCTCGAAGGATATAATTCTAAAAATCTACAGGACAACAATAAAATTTCACAATAAAAATATTATTTCCCAGTTGTGTATGCTCCGGTTGTAATTCAAGTTGATTGCCAATATATCATGGCTTAAGAGCTAAAAAAAATGTTTCTCAAAAATATACATCTTTTGTAAATTTGTTTTTAAAATAATAGGCTGAAAATTTTAAAAACTAAAAATATCGCTTCGTACGCTTTTGAATAGTTCTTCCAGATTCGCACCACTGTGTGAGTTCGGAAATTTTCGAAATTGGAAAAATGATAAAAATTGCCCAGCTTAGCCCTCTCGAGGCCCTTCGAAGGCGATCCACTTTGAGAAAGTTCATCTCGTCCCTCACATAGGGAAACAGTAGCCATTATGCATCTGAAAAATTTCTGAGCCAGATCACCAATTTGAAAATAAACGAAAAAATTACTTCCAGAAGTAAGGTTGGATTGTAATCAAATCACATTTCAGAAGCATTAACTTATAAACACGTAATGTTTGTGGGCATTATACGTAGCCTACTTACGAGTTTCAGAATATTGCCTCATTATTCCTCCAATAAAGTTGACAATAATATATAATCACATTGCAACGTTTCCTATTTACAGGGTTCGATTGAAAAGTAATGAGCCTTATTTTTTTTAAGCAGTTTTATTAAACCTTTTGGCTCATACAACTAATATTCTTCAAAATAGGACCCTTGAGCGTCAATACACCGCTGGTAGCGGTCCTTCCACTGCAGGAAAC
>JAUMHM010005064.1:0-18094 GCA_032362435.1 Melikaiella ostensackeni
TCAACAACTTGCCCTAAACCTAGGACTCTTAACAGAATGGATGCCATTCTATAGATACATTCCAGTGTCCGTTTTAGAAAATAAAGTCTATACATTGTACTTGGAGGTTTATATCCAGACGGATCATTATATCTGAGCCAATCGACTCGACATTGTCATGCGTGAGAAAAACGGTGGAAAAGTCAATATCATCGACATTGCTTGTCGACTTAACCGGAACTTGCAGGCAACTTATGCAACCAAGATCCATAAGTATAGCGAGTTAAGGCATGAGGTGAAGACAATATAAAGGAATGTGAAACACGCATCTTTTCACCCTATTGTGATATCGGCGACAGGCAATACACAGTAATTGATGGCAGCTCTAAACAAGCATCCAGAGGCGATTAATGTCACCTTGAACACTTTCTGCCGCTGCATAAGGACAACAGCAGTAAACGAAAACCTCCAAACTACACCATACACCTAATTTTGTACCTACCACAACATCATCAGAAGAGGTTTCAAACATCGTATTGAATTCTTAACATCTTTAACTTATCAGGCACTTGACTTGGTCCGTGGCTGATGGTGGGACACCAGGTTTACTCGAGAAAAAAACAAATAAAAAAAATAATAATAGTGTTCCACATGGCACACAGTCTTCGGTCGTTCGTTCAGCGTTATTATTGGTTATTATTCAGAAGTTCTCGAATAAAAATCATTGTATTTATATCATATCATGGTTGAGTGTAACAACGTGGTCCAGCGATACGAGAAGATATTGAACTGCGGATTACAGGAACAGGTAAGAGTTCTATTTTTACCATATTATTAAATTGTGTGCATGTGCGGTATACCGCGACGCCGGATAACTGAAATTGAAGCCGGGCATCTTTGAAGATTTAAGAATATAATTTTTAAGCCTTGAAGTTTTGCGGCTCAAATTTCCATTTGAAAGACTCTCAAAAGTATAGTTTAGAATTGAAAACTTCAGTTGTGAATAATCTGAGATTGAAGCTTCAAAAACTAGAGACGGAGTCATACTTACCCGATTCCTATCTTAGCGAAATATTCATGGAACAACTCACGTCCACACAAAATAAGACATTGAGTTGAAAAATTGAGAAATTAAGTAAAAGGCACGTTTGTGTTGTGCTAATTTTTTGAGATTACAAAGAAAGACATTTCTGAAATAATAATTTTTTTTCAAATATTCAACACTAAGGACTTCATAAACGTTCCTTAGTGCCTTTTATTTTATTTCCCAAAATTTCAACTCAATATCTCATTTTATGTGGACGTGCATTGTTCGCATTGTACTAATATACCTACAAAAATATTGAACATAACCTGCAAATGAATTTCGAGATTGAAGTTTTAGGGGTTTTAGGAGTTGAACAATATTGAGTCTTGAATACTCAATGCTTAAATGTCATTTTTTATGGTTAGGCCAACGGATGCTGACATCAAAAGAGCGGCGAATTCAAATTGAATTGAGGGAAATATTCCCATTGTTAATTATAACTTATTTCAGAAGAGAACTAAAGGCGAACTTTAAAACAAACTATGCCACGTAGAAATGGTTTATTCAAAAATAATTATATAGAGTTTCATGTTTTTGCTTTCTCTTGAGGTAAAAATTGAAATTCTTATTTAATTCTATAATATTCAAATTAGTGTTCTTGAACAATGTGCGAAATTGAACCTGTTTCTTAGATCGTTACGACGCAGTGAATTTGGAAATTCTAAAGAAAACCAGGCACTCGCCTCGCGCCAAAAAATTTTCAGACGATGACTTGTGGAGTGAGATGTCAGCTAAACCTAAGTCGGCTATATTTCAAACGAATTTTCCTTCCATTCCTGCTCCTGCCGCACAACCGAAAACTAAAATACTAATAAAAGGGGAGGCACCTAGTGATAATGTCGGAAGTATTTTTCCATAATCTAAGACAGTATTCGGGGAAAAGAATTATTCAAAGCCTTGCGAAAATTTGAATTTTCAAAACCCATAACAACGATGTCGTTTAAGAAAAGTTATTACAATCTATCTAAAAAAAGTGGTGTGACGAAATGTCTCGAAAATTTCGCACTCATTAATCGATTTAAAAATATTTCAAGAGATTTTGAGAGATATAAGAATATTTAACGCGTTTTAAATGGGTTTCCAAATGTTCCAGGATGGGATATTTCAAAACTTCTGAAGGATTCAAGTGATTTTGAAAGATTCCAAGAGATTTTAACAAACTTCTAGAGAACCCAAAGTATTCAAGAAGATTTTAAGGATTGTAGAAGTCTTTCAAAATACTTCAAGGGATTCTACCATATTTAAAGTTATTTCTGAAGATTTCGAGGGGTTTTAAAGGATTTTTAGTGATTTTCAAACATTTTAAAAGATTTTAATGAAACCTCAAAGATTTCAAGTGAATTTGAACAGGTTAAAAAATTATGAGGCATTTTAAATAATTAAAAAAAAAATGTGTGGGTTTCCACGGACTTTCAAAACGTTATCAGAGTTGAAAAACCCTCATTTAATATTATGGTATAAGTATTTTAAGATATTTAAATATTTATTTGTATTGTTTTTGAAGGGTTTGTGGCCAATAAATTGTTCAGTAGTAATTTTCTGATATATCGCCCTATTTTAAGTATTGGAAGTTTCATGTAAAGTCCGGAATCAATTAGGAACACATATTTTTGACTAACTTAGCCCTTTTCAGAGCAATATAACTTAGTACTTACAATATGGGAATATTCTATGATGGATTCTAATGGGACAAACCTGGTCCCAAACGGTTCTTCTACCCTACATTTTATCTTTAAAAATGGGTAAGAAAGAAGAAAACGCACAATAATCACGCGCACAGCGCGCGTGTTTGTTTCTGGGACTTGGTAAACTGGGAACTTTTTGAGACCGGGAAAAAAATATAGTTACACTTTCATTGTTGTCATTTGAGGTTCAGTTCTGAATACTTTGAATAAAAAGTTGTTTAGCCTCGTTAGATTCAATTCTTTCCATTTCCATTGCCCCTGAAAGTTATCGATATCGATTTGAAAATTATTCCTTCAGATGCATACCTATCTGGTGATTCTACAAGTGCACGTATGGTGTCAAACTGGTCCAGATGGATTTTCCAAAGTGAAATCTCTCAAAAGTTTGAATTTTTTGGAAAAAACCATACAAACGTTTTCTGTAGCTAGTGTGCCAAAATTTATGAGGGAATAAGTATGTATGTAGTATGTATGTATACTCAAAGATATAAAGTGCCAAAAACCAGGATTAAAAAATTAGAATTAAACGAAAAAATTGACTCTTACATAAAAATATGTGAAATATTAATATTATAACCTTAATAATAGTATACAGAGAAGTCTTAGAGTTCTTCATGTAAAAAATACAACATCTTGGGGTTGAAATGACCTCGTGTGCACTCGAAGGGTTAAATAACTGTACACGCCCGATTGAAAGTTTACATTAAGTCTTTTTCTTAATAGAAAATATCACGAACGATTTCAGAAAGGAACCTTGTGAAGATAAAGGAAGTGATAGACAGGATTGTAATGAAAATCATCCTTTGCGTAAGTTTCATATTATGAAGCATGATTATTTTTCGTCTTCTCCTCATCTCGTAAAAGATAATAGAATTCCGCGCTTGATAAGCACAAGTTGAAGGCAAAATGTCAATTTAATAAGAAGATATTGCAAAACAATATCAAATTCAGATGTTTTATAAAAATCGGAATAACTCTGGAAATAATTAACATTTTTCAAAGCTCTTCGGCTTAAAAAAATGTTAATTAATTCGAGAGTTATTCCAATTTTTCGAAAACATCGAAATTTGACGTCTTTATGCAATATATTTTCATTAAATTGACATTTCTTCTTCAACTTAGGCTCATCAGACCCAAAATTGTAAAGCTTTAGTCCTATTATGAAGAAAAAAAAGTAATGTTAGAATTGTAAAAATTAAGGCACTCTGGCGACAACTCAAAAAATAGGCGTATAGATAATTTCCGCTGGTTTGAGCTGAGTGAAATTTGATTGATTTGATTTGAATATTTCAAAAAATGTCCCTATTGTTTTGAAAATTTCGGCGAATTTTTTCTATGTACAGTTCTTCATAGTGAATAATAATAAGAAATTATAAATAAAATAAAAAAATTTTTTGCCTAATCAAAATTTTGTTGAAAATGGCCAAAAACATGTTCTTTTGGATTGAGTCGTATGCACACATTCTTAGAAAAGTTGAATATGTCGAACCTGAAATTTTTTCAGCTTGAATCAAAGAAACATGCAATTATTTGATTTTTCTGGAAAAATTTTTTGCGTGATGTTTCAAGCGTTCAAAAATTGTCAACTTTACGTTTTTTGAGCGATTTTTACGACTTGCTAAGACTGAGCTTTCAGACTCTATGAAAATGATGGTGCTATTACGGCATAGCAATATTTTCGTAGGAATGAGCTGAGGGAATCATTTGATATACATATTCCCACCCCCCATGGGGGTGGGGTGGAAAGTTAATGCGTGGGAGGATATTTGTCAATGGTAATCCGCTTTTCCAGCAAACCACAGTGCGAGCATATCATAAATGTTCGTTTTGCGCTGGACATATTTTGCATGGCAAGCATGAGCCAATCGCACGAGACTCCCTTGCAGCACCGTCGATGATAGAAACCTTGCTTGTAAACCTATACGTGACAAGTGCGAGCACAGCATAAATGTTCGTTCCGCGCCGTTAACATTTTTCGTGGCAAGCGCGAGCCAATCGCGCGAGACTCCCTTCCAGCACCGTCGATGATAGAATCCTCGCTCGTGGCGAGTGCGGACCAATCCGAAGTCACCCTTTCCACTAACCTGCTCGTGAGAAACGCGCTGCCGCTGGACACTAAACCATAAATACAGCGCGTCTCGAGACCGGGATTCACTACTCCCCGAGCCCCAAACTACATATGGTGGTACATATGGTGTAAATACACATGGTGCATGAGCCACAAATCAACAGTTTGATTCCTTTTACGCTACCCTAACTGCCTTTTTATTTATATTTCGACGACTTGCTAGATCGATTGTCTCTGTTTTATATATCGACGATCTAGTAGACTGATTGTCTCTAGTTTTTCGCATTGACGAGCTACTAGAATGATTGTCTTTCATTTTTCCACATCGATATGATTTGCTAGAAAGTTTGTAACTTTTTCACACTGATGAACGTGTAGACCGATTGTCTCTCGTTGTAAGCAGGTAAGGAAAAAAAGTTTATTTCAAAATCCTTAATTGTTGCACGATTCATGGAGAAGTTTGACTTTCGGAAAACTGCTGAATGCCCAATTTTCGGGAAACCTCAACATTTTGGTCGCCAACTTCCAACGCATGAGGATGCCAATAAAAGCTGTCAGTACGAAGGACAGAACTCGGCTTGAAATCTGAGAGCAATAAGCAACCAAGCTTTTCAGATGTTTCAGAAAAAGTAAGCACAAAAATTGAAGGGTTATATAAGGATGTTTCCATTCCAGTAGTTACACATAAGCGTAGAGTAGAAAAATACGTTATTATTATGATGAATACGTAAAAATTCGAAAGCTACTTGCGCCTGATTTAAACAAAGAAAGAATTGAGAATTTCAAAAGAGATGCTCGGAAGCTTTTTGATATGGCCGCATGCAAGTGCAGTACCTTTGACAATGCTGATGAATTTTTCAAACCTAGCACTAGCGGGAGCTCTTCCAAGTTAACTCAAAACAAGTTGAACCTTGCTAATACTGCCCTCATCAGTCAGGGGTATAACGATTCTGACAGAGCTGCTGCTGCTCTCATTTCTGCGTTTCCCTACGATTTTGGTCTTGCGTCGGAGCATAATATATCTCTTGTCACTGATAGGTTCAGAATAAGTAGAGAGAGAAATATAATTGGGAAGAACCTACAATTAAGGAGTGCTGGGAACGCAAGACAAAATTATCTTCTTGGCCTCCACTTTGACGGTCGTCATGACAAGACCATCGTGAAAGAGAAGCGAGGGGCTGAATGCTACCAGCGCACTGTCAGAGAAGATCATTACTCTCTCGCTCAAAAACTTGGCTCTCAGTACATTGGGCATGTAACAGCTACTTCTGGTTGAAGTGAAAGTATTTGTGACAGTATTTTACCTATGTATCTGACAAATAACCTCAAAGCACAGAGAATCTTCAAGCCCTCGGAGGCGATGGTACTGTTGTGAACACTGGCGTTAACAGTGGTATTATCCGGAGGCTTGAACTAAAAAGTGGCAGACCACTTCAGTGGTTTATTTGACTACTTCATTTCAATGAACTCCCTCTAAGGTATGTCTTTCAAACAACTGATTGCACCACAACAGGCCCAAACTCACTTACTGGACCCATCGGACAAGGGTTGCCAGATTGTGAAAAATTACTATTTGTTCACTTCAAAAAAAAGTAGACTATTCACTTCCAACTATCGATCCTGCCATATTAAGCAAAGATCAACAGTATCCTCCGAAATAGCTTACGCTATTGAGCCGAGGGAATGTTCTGAAGACCTGGCAAGCCGAGATCCAGGGCCAATCAGTCATTCTCGCTGGTTGACTGGGACCAGTAGAATCCTGATGAAGTTTATTTCAACTAAGAAACCTAGTAGCGAACTCAAAACTTTGGTAACATTTATTAGGAAAGTGTATATTCCCTCGTGGTTCAGAATTAAGGTGCATCACTTAGTTAAAGATGGTGCAAAGCACCTATTCCAGTTCATTAAGGCTTGTGGCTATCCCCCAAAAAAGTACCTGGAAGTAATCGATATTATTATTAGTCGAAACGCAGATTTTGCGAATCCGGAAAACATCCTTCTGTCAATGCTGACCGATGAGAGACCAGAGATCAGAGTTTGGGATTAAAAACAGTCCTTTCGGCGAAGCAACGTGCCGAACGTGATGATGTAGGTGTTATTCGTGTCTTCAAAGTCCCAGCTATCAACAGTAAAGCAGAAGAATACTTTGAGTTGATTTATTGGTCTGGTTGTGAAATCACTGTCTCTCCAGTCCTGCAGCATTTTAGTGAAGACGAACTTGAGGAAATGCTTACCCAAGAAACAGTACCACAAGTTTGGGATTTCTCGGGTTTTCCATGCCACGTACAGGCTGTGGAACAAGCACTTAAGCTTGTGACTAACGCCTCTGCGCAAGTTTTTGAGCCAAAAAAAGGGATGCTTTCATTCGTTCGACATTGACACTTCATACAAGCGTAAGTGCCATAACCCGAATTTTACAGCGGGCACAAATAACTGTCCAACTTTAACGCTTTTTATTTAAAAAAAAAACAAGAAACTTCTTCGAGCTACTACTTAGCTCTATTGAATCGTGAAAAGAACACCTGTAAAAAAGCAATCATCTATGAGAAAACTCGTGTCAAAGGAATGGCGCGTCCCAAAAAACTCTAATTTTACTCTCAAAGAGTTACGAAACTTTTTTATTTATTGATTTAAAAATAAAACTAAAAATACGTCTTGAGTTATTACTTAGCTCTATTGAATCGTGAAAGGAAAGTCTGGAAAAAAGTAACCATCTCCGAGGAAACTCTTGTCAAAATACGACGCGTCCCCAAAACCGCCAGTTCTGACACAAAGAAAACTACATAACGTTTTCATTTTTAAATTCAGGAAATAAAACGTGTCTCGAGCTATTAGTTAGCTCTAAACTGGGTGTTTTTTCATCTTGAGACATCAAAATATCTCCAGAAATACGCATCCAACGAAAAAAATGTCCGCAATCCAAAGTCCGTCTTACATCCAGTCTAACTGGCGCCAAAAACCCATTTATGATACTATAATCAGACCTATGAGTCATCAGTTGACCTAATTCTAGAGATGTCCTCATATAGGAGTTCTTTAATCTTGATTTCCAAGATACCTGGGTAGAGACAGAAAGAGAGAAAAGTCAACGTATCATTTATTGATTAATTTTTATTAATTTTTTTATTTATCAACATCCATATTCATTTTTAGAAAAACCAAAGAATCAATTGAGTTTCAGAGAATAATTTGAATTATCGTGCGCAATCCGCCATCTTTTGATCATGCGCAATGGGATTTTAGTTCCTACACTTCACATTCCATTGCACATTCCCCTTAATTTTGAAAGTTGTTATTTATAAACAACTTTTAACTTTATATGTCACAAAATTTCAAAAGCAAATTTATTAATTTGGATCACCTGTAAGGAACTCTTGAAGTGCATCTCAAAATTTCTCTCCAACGGAACGAAACCCCACTTTGCGTAACCACGGACGACCAATCACGTGGTCAATGAACTAGACTAGACCTATATACTTAGTGATGGGCGCTGCTCGGCCTGACTGTGGTAATACCTGACCGTCAGATAGTTAACAAGAATGAATCTTATCATTTAGATAAACAAACACAATACATATATCGTTGTGCCCTTCGAACGGGTCCATCAAGATGTCTATGAAAAGTTTCATGGCGGGGGAAAAAATGAAGTTCCTGAAGTATATGAGCCACATCGAGGTCATGAACGAAATCCCTTCATTCTCGAAAATCTGCTAATAACGCTACAAATGAAGCAAAGATCTGTGCATACCAATGAAAGTTGCTTAGACATTTTCAACGATGTATGCAGAACGTATGTTTTTTATTTAAAAATCACTTTTTCTATTGTTTGTCTATCTTTGATATATTTATAAAGCTGTCTTTTATATTATAGTAAGCCAGGGACTGCCTCGACTTTAACATTCGAAAATGTAAAATTGGCCATGATTAGTGCACGAAGTAGGGCTCAGCCTCAGGTGCCGCAAAGTCTTGAAGAGCTGGCAGATCACTTGTAGGATTACGAATCAACAAGAGCCATACATCGAGGAATGCCTCAAGCATCTGATGGTTCTATTGGGCTCGCCTTCGTCCGTGATAAAATGTTCGAAGTGCTAGAAAAAGCCATTCAAATATTTATCGATGGCACATTCAAGGTAAACAAAACTTTTTTAGATGGAAGCAATTGTATGAAGTGAAATGTATAAAATCTTTTTATGTATAATATTGAAATCTGATCTACAGGTGACGCCAAATTATCCTTTTATTTACCAAGTATATACGATACACGTTCTGGTAGTTGACAAGGTAAGAAGATTTGTCATTTGACAATATAATAAGGAAATAAAAAAAGATTATGGCATTTATAAAATTTCACAGGGTCTTCCTGCGTTCTATATGTTGGGTGACTGTCGTACCCAAGCACCTTACGAAGCTGTGCTAAACTTCATTTTTGTAGACTTCTTGCAAAATCAGAATCAAGTACAATACATAATGGATGATTTTGAAGCTGCCACCATGAATGCTTTTCGCACCAGGTTTGTGAATGCCATCCTGATAGGCTGTTGGTTCCACTTTCCTCAGGTAATATAAAAAGCAATAACAACTTCTAATCCTTTTCGTCCAAGTGAAGTTTTACATCCCTAGATTTTGATTTTCACAATGTGTTTAACAATATTCTTGTTTTACAGTTCCTTAGAAGACGTTGGGTGAACCTAGGGTTGCACAATGCTCCCAAACAGATACTCTGGATCACTATGTCTCTCGTTTTAGTGCCAGCTAATCGCTTTGAAGAAGGAATTCAAATTCTAAGCCAGACTGCTAACCAAATGGCAAATGAGTTTCCCCGAGTTCTGGAATTTTTACACTATCTGCGAACATAGTGGCTCCCCATCGCAAAAATCGTGACTGTCTTCAACTGCAGCTCAAGGACTAATAATATATGTAAATCCTTCCACAAACGGATCCTGATACTACTTGGAGGCATTCATCCAAATGTTTGGGTGTTCTTGGGTAAATATCTATTTCAACTATTAATTTCTCCGATTGCATATTTTTGAATTTCAAACATTAGTATTAAACATTAATTCTTCTATACTAGCAGGAAATTCAGTAAAATTGATCCAGGATGAAGATATCGACCTGGAGCGACTGAAGAATGGTCTTTGTCCTCGACATGCTAGATCAATCCGCTAATGGGATCGCGATATGAGAATTCGAGATGCCCAGTGACGCCTCACTAGTGAGAAATAAGTACATGTGTTACTGAAGCGTATTTGCTGTCGCTTTGCCACCCAATTAAATTCATAATAATTAACAAATATCTTCAAATTCGCAGCCCTGCTTTGCCACTTCGAGATTTCCTAGTGCGTTGCTCCTGCAAAACAAGTGGTGTTTTCATCGCCAATAATTTGGAATTGGGTAAGATTTAGTAGCTAAGAAAATAAGCTCAAGCTATTAAACATTTGTTGCTGACAAGAAATATTTATAATGATTATAGAGGTGGAACATCTTGACCCTGCTCTAGTGCATACAGGACTACTGGTTCAACAAGGTCCTCCAGCACTTCCATTTTATGGAAATCGAAGCATTACAGCTACTTCTGGTAAGTTCGGGTGAAAATTTACGAAAAATTCAAATGCGGAAATGTGCGACCACCCTAATATATATTCATGTAAAGATCCTAAATATATATTTGACTAATTACTCATTTATAGCTCGAAGAGGAGTACGAAACTTGGGCAGTCAAGTGGGAAGAGGAAGGGGTCGACCTAGAGGAAGACCGCTTACAAATCGAGATGGAAGTGGTACCGGAACTTATGAAGAGAGAGATGAGCAACCAGGTCAAAAAGCCATTCCAACCATTCAAGGAGCTGAGGAATTGGCTGATGATTTCGGCAAAACCTTCCAGACTAGTGCTGAGAAACCAGGACAAGAAGCTTCCGCTTCCAGAGGAAGAGGTAGACCACGAGGAAGACCACGTGGCAACCGACGGGAAAATGGTCGAGGAACCCAAAACACACGAAACACGGAACCACAACAAGAAGCAATTCACGTGATTGGAGATTTGTCTAATGAATTCGGTGAGTTGCCAGCCAAGCACAACTGATATTGTCTTTTATATTCCCCCTTGGTGAATAATTTGTATAAAATATGTTTTGTGTAGGAAAAGTTTCACACTTAATATTTTTGTATAGAATATGCCTGTGTTAAATATCTTCACTCAGAATATTTGTCATATAGCAGCAACAATATTTAAAGGGAAATTATAATCATTTCATTTGGTGTTGGATCTACTTTGTATAGAAAATATTTTGTGTGGGAAAAATATTGGACAGAATAATTTTTTCTACAATATTTTGAAAATATTTTCAGGATGAAATAATTACTGTGAAGAAAATATTATGTGTAGGGAAAAAATAACAGTATTAAGCAATATTAAATTCTGTGTGGGAAATATTCTGTGTAGAAAAATTTTTGTGTACGAAAAATAAAACAGTATTAAATTCTGCGTGGGAAATATTTTGTGTAGAAAATATTTTATGCAGGAAAAATATGATCAGTTCACGTTGTGTAAAATATATTTTGTGTAGAATAAATTTGCGTAAGAACGGGTGTCACTCATCAATCAGCGTAAAACATATTTGACATTATTATCATTAAAATGTTTGTAACAATAGAAATGGGTAATATTTGGTAATTATTTGTTATAAGCATTATTTTTGTAATGGATTCGAGCATTTTTAGCCAATAAGAAACTTCTTTCTGATGCTGAGCTTCTCATCCACGCATTTGTTCATATAATTTGTTTATAACAATGAGCTTTAAACTAAAACTGATTATTTGTGTTCCTTAAATGTACCTGCATTGATTCTGACTCACAGCAACTTCATTCAAGACGATAAAAAATAATATTCTCAAAAAGCCTTATTTTCCCTAAATATTTGTTTACAAAAAAATCAACAGGAGGATAAATTTGAACAAATAGTTAATAGATTTTCTCCTCTATGTAATGCTGAGCATTTCTGAAGACAAAACGAAATCGGTTAAGAATTATGAGCTCTAGCCGATTTTGAACAGTGAATTCCTGATTTGGACCACTGTGCGTTGGGCACTTATAGAAAACATGGATATTTTTACATACTATAATCTATGCTTTTCAAATTGATTACTATTTATTGAAAGAAGACCAATCTGAAATGATCATTCAATTTATTGGACGCCAGGTTGTTTCTCGAAATTACGTTACACCACAAACAACCAAATGGGTTTTGAAATCACTTTCATGACTTCTGAATTTAAAATTCACTATGCACCAATCAATAAAAGTTGCACGACTAACACAACACAGAAGAGGGTCGAGGTCAGAAAAATTAATTCGGGATGAATGAAGCAGCGGGAGTCTTGAGTAATGACTATAATTACTGGTACCAAAATAAGTGATGTGAATTAATTATGTGAATGATCTTAAGGAAAAGAAATTGTGGGACACAATGCGCGTAAGGAAGCTAGATATTTTATGTCTACCGGGAACGAAGAGGAGGGGATGTGAAGTAAGAAAGATAGAGAACGGACTCGAACTCTGGTCAGGAGTAGATAATGAAACATATGGTAGCAAAGGAGTCGGTTTGATCATAAATCAGAGAGCAAAACAACATGTCAAAAAATATGAATGTGTATCTCAGTTCCTGCGGAATATGTGCCAAAAAACGCTTATGGACAAAGTCGGTAATAAATGGGTACTTAAAGAATGTGGCACAGAAGAAACATTGTTTGACAAGAGTGAAAGAAATTTGCTGAGCTGGTTTGGTCATGTGGAGAGAATGAGTGAAGAACGTTTAACGATTTAAGTGTATTTAGGTAAAGTGAGTGGTAGCGTACCCAGAGGTAGATCGAAGAAGGAATGGTTGGAATGTGTGAATGAGACTCTGGAGCGAAGGGATATTAGAAGTCGTAAAAACACAAGAGCGTGCATAAGACGATGCATGGATGTAACGGAAGCAAAAAAAGTATGTAAGGATAGGGATGTATAGAAAAAAATTGTTCATAAGAAGAAGAGTGATGCTTGAAACGAAAGATTTTGGATACTAATGCGCACGCGTGGAAAGATTTTCTAAGTGGATTAGTACAATGGCTTTGTGAAGCTCTTCACCTGGAGTGATTGCTAGAAAGATTGATCGGCGAACCATGTCGGAGCGGTTGTGTCGTTTGAATGAACAACATGCGATTTCTACATTGGTCTAAAACGTATGCCCTCTCCTACACATTCCTCATTTACTCTTACTATATAAATTCCTTGATCCCTGATAGTATAACGAAGCTAGAACCGAACGAGTTACGCTTACCCCGAAGCGGATTTGGCTTAATGGTATGATAATAACGATTCGTGACAACTCATTATTTGAATTTACTCCGGAGTGACTCAATTCTTATATAAACAGACGCGATTTCACAATTCTAAACGAACTTTCCAAAATGACTTACGTGTATGGCCTCAGAGATCGAGAAAGTTCAACGCCATGATGGGAAGTTTCACCTGCCACATTAAATCTGGACCCATCGCCACAATTCACTCATTCTCCCCTTAAGATTCAATAGCAAAATTATTTGAAACATCAAACCATGAATCCCGAAATCGAAATGCATACATTGTAACAATTCAACGATAAGAACAATAGACATACCTCGACTCTTTTAGAGTGATTTCAATCAATATAGTTTCACGCTCACAAGGCAAATCAAATTGATGCGGTCAAAATAAATGTGGCTTGGATCCACGTCGATAGTAGTCTTTTAAATATTATGAAATTTCAGTTTTGCAAATTCCTTAAAATGACAATGAACGACTCGGTTCACAACGATGCACCACAAGTTAGCTGGTTGAACACGGAATGAAAAACAGTTCGTTCGTCTCCGGCCTCGAGGCGCGAATGTGACAACAACGCCCTCGTTAACGGGTAACATTTTCTTACAATAACTCGCCACTTTATCTCTCACTGATTTACAGAGCGTTCATAAGCAGTGGCGATTTCACCTACACTCCGCACCAATAGACAGCGCCACTGGTACCAAAATGTGTGTCCTAGTGAACAGTTTAGTTTTGTAATTTCTTATTGGAAAAAAGACCCCAGTCTGGCGACCAGTCTCTCCTTCCGAAGTCCAGACTGGTGGTTCTCTTAGTTTTAATATATTTTGAATTTGGTACTACGCCTTACTATTATCAAATTAATTATTCTTGAGGTATATCAACGATCCCATGACAACTTAGTTTTAATATCTCGGAGTCACTAGTGTGTATTTACAAGAATTCTCCCCCCCCCCACCCCCGGGATTTTCACTAATACTAATCCATCGTTATGGTCTGTTCGATTTTATTTACAGCAGAAAACTTTGTCTTTCCGAAAGGATGTTTCCTTCTTGAATTGATGTTTCTGATTGGATCTCAGCGAAAAAAAACTGCTGTAGTATTCTCCCTCCACAGGATTTAATAAATGATTTTTGTTCACTATATGAGTTTAATTCTTCCCAGAAACTTTTCGCTCAAATCAATGTTTTTAGGATTATTTCAGTTGAAACAAGTCCGAGCTTTCTAAATTAATTAAATCTACAATTATTATTAGTAAGTTGAGAGTTCAATCTAGTGGAGTTCAAATTACGTACTGAATTATCTTAATCCGTTGGGCAGTGAATTACTACATTGGTTAGAAGTTAAAGATAAGCGATTTTTATTTATGGAGAAACATACCCCCCCCCCCCCCCGAGATCTTATATTAAGTACGAGCGATTTTTCAGCCTTTTACGACTCAGCCTCTCGTCCATCTCCTTACCGACTAATCGTTTGCGCCTAGGTTCCACCATCCTTACCGTCTTGTGATCTGATTTCACTTTCGCTGTAGGTTCCCCTTCAGCGTCCAAGTCCAGGTGGGTCACGGTCTACGTATTAGAAAAGTTATGATACGTGAAAAATTTATCTCATTATTATTTGTCGAATTTGAGGTATGGTTTGAGGTTATGTTGCATAATGTTTAGCATACTACGGTACTGTCTCTTGTTGCGCACGCAACTTGAGCAATATATCAGTTCGGCTATTAGCCGGTTAGGACGAAGGGAAGGGGTTCGGCTACTAGCGGGTTTGTGCTGTATTTAGATTGTCTCAAGAAAGCCTGATCTTGATGCTTAGTTATGAGATCTCTCAGGTGAGTGAGCCTCGACATCCTAGCTGACTAACCATCTGCATCGGGTGGGGGCAACTCTGCATCCCCCTCAATGGAGCGCCGGAGCAGATTCTTAGGTCTTGGTTCACGACCCATATTCAGAAAAGCTGGTGTGCACCTTGTTCTATGAACGGACGTGTTATAAGCGAACGGAAAATACTTCAAGTACACGACCCATTCCCGGTGGTCCTGCTCTACGAATGAAACTATCATAGTCTTGGGGACTCGATATGTCCACTCGACTGGGTTCGCCTGGGCGTGGTACACCGGGCTGAACGAGTGTTGAATGTTATATTCCTTAGTCATCTCGTTCGGTACGTTATTTGCGTAATCTGTACCTCGGAACGAGTAAAGTACTTCCGGTGTTCTCCACCTTCTAACCATCAAATCTTGGAAGGTAACATCATCATCATCAATCATCATCACGAAAAAAAATCGTAATCGATTTAAATTATTTATTTGAAATCATTTTATTGATTACTCTGTTATCAGTTCGTATATTTAACATTCAAATAACGTCGTTTAATAGTCAATATTTAATTAGAAAAAAAGAGTTTGAAATTTGATGTTTTAACTTTTTTGAGCAGTAGCTTATGAGGATGGCTTTTTCAACGAATTTCAACTCGTAGGTTTAGCGCAATGGCTAAGATTCTCGACTACCAGGTGATAGATTTAGGTATAGATGTAGGTTCGATATCCCGTAGCGTTTGAGATTTTATTTGTAATATAGTGTTCCAAAATATAATATATGTATTCACTCTGAACAGGACCATTGATATTTAAATTCAAAATACTCGCAATCAATTAATATTGTTTTTTGAATACCTTTTTTGTCACTAGCAACACACTAGCCTCTAAATAGCGGCAAAACAGCGGCTGTCTAGTAGCTGGCTAGACCGTCTAGCCACAAACTTTGCAAAAATGTTATAGGTCTGGTCAGCCCCAGACTAGACCGTCTAATCTGCGCCAGATTAGAGTCAAGACGGTCTAGTCTGGGGCTGGCCAACACTAGAAGATTTTTCCACGAAGGCATTAGTAGCGCAGTTTCGCCCTATAAAAAGTCTCCTTAATACCTACGTGACCAAATTCCGGATTATCATGAACCTCACTGATTACCGTGTTCACTTGATCTTGGGGTACGGCCAGTTTTCATGCTTCTAAATCATCCAAGATGTCTTCCAGTAGAGGATTATTCTGATACCGTTATGAACTCCCTTCCACCACCTTCCAACCCCGGTACTTATACGGAGCATTCACGTCCGCCTGACTGCGTCTCTTGTGCCATTCGTCCTCCATAGGTTCCATTACGGTTGAATGAAGATCCTTCTCTTCCTCATAAGATCTCGAAAGTGCACCCGGGACATCGTGGATTGCCCCGTCCCTATGCACGATTTCGAAAGCGTATTCCAAAAGTTCGAGTGACCATCGAGCCAATCTGCCCGTGGGGTTCAGAAGGTTGCTTAAGCTGCTGTGGTCGGCGATGGCAGTAGAATGGTACCCCTTCAGGTAATACCTGGATTTCTCTATCGCCCAGACTACGGCCAGACACTCCCCCTCAGAGGTGGAATAATCACGCTCCGCCTTTGAGAGAATTCTGCTGGCATAAGCTATCACTCGTTTCTGTCCACCTTGCTCCTGAGAGACTACTACGCCTAAGCCAGTATTGCTTGCGTCTGCCTGAATAGTAAATGGAACACTGAAATCCGGGTACGCTAGAATCGGAGAGGATATTAAAGCTTTCTTGAGCGTCTGGAATGCCTCCTCCCGCTTTACGCCCCATATGAACGCATGATTCTTTTTTTCAAGCATACCAGCACACAGTGGGCTTTCTGTTCATAATCCACTACAGCCGACAATTATTAACCGATCCTATAGTACATTATGCACCGAGAGCGAAAACGGGCGTTTTTGCTCGAGGTCCACATACTATTTTCTTCAACAGCGGAGCGGAACGAGTTCCCGCGTTCAAATATATTCAAAAAATGGTCGTGAAACGACTATGGTGAAATATAATATGATCAAAAAAACCGTAATGGTAAAAAATGTGGACGGGAGGGGGGGAAGCTGGAAAGGTGCGGAAGGGAGATGCTCGTCCAGTACCGCACTAACAATGCGGGCGGTGCCACGCAAGCGCATAATTTCGTCAGTTCGCACGGTCCACATTTCGCTTCATTCGCTTTCGGTGTTTACGTTATGTGACACAAAAATGTCGCAGGAAAACAAGAGTCAGCGTTTATACTTCAAAACAAACAAACATTTAAAGAAATTTAATAAATATTTTTTACTGCGAACGAAAATCACATAGAAATGGTTTATACCGATCTGATTGTTGATATTGGAGTCGGTCCGCTATATGTCCAAGGCCATTTTAGGCAAGAACCAAAGTCGGACTTATATAGGACTTTCAGTGTACTTCTTATTATTAATATAACTTATAGGAGCGATTATAATTAACAATACATAATAACATACTGCGGGCGCAAAAGCAGAATTAGGTAATAGTTCATAATTTCAAATTGTTAATAGTCAATAATGTTAGAATTCAACATTTTCTCTCAAGAGAATTTTCTTTTGAATCTCGTTGCATTTAGCTTTTAACAAAGATTTTTCCAGTAATAGTGAAATCTCCGTATCAAGTTCTCTTCCATCCTTCTACCACTCTTGTCTTAAATCGGCAATGTATAGATCACATGACTCTAACAGTTTGTCAATTAAATTTTTTATGGTTGTTAATCGAGAATGTTTTCGCGCGCTAGATTACCGAATGCGCTGCACACCTTTGTTTCGAGCTTCGGCAGCTTCTTCCGATATTATTCAATTGGAAGATTTTGATTTTGCGTTACAAAAATGTTTCAAAATGTATACGGCGAAAAAACTGCTTATTTTTATAGAAAAATAATGATGAGAGAAAAATTGTCTATAACGGTCTCAATTTTTTTTTATTTCCAATAACATTTATCACTAATAATTATTAAGAAATTTACTTTATGAAATACCAGTACCATAACTACTACATGGGCTAAAAAGTCTTCGGCCTGACACAGAGATGACGCCACAAACAAAAAATCTGTATGCTTGTCATAGAGTA